>CM065052.1:255577875-255692875 GCA_032883995.1 Coronaproctus castanopsis
TAAAATTATTCGTATTATAACGTTGTTATATAAACAATGTTTTCTGAAAATATATTTTAGAAAATGAGTTCAATTTATTGGAATTTTACAAATGTTACTTTATAGCGAAAATATGAATTTGTATATATGATAATTACTAAATAAGTAAGGAATAAAAAAAAAAAAAGAATTATTATAAACGAAATAAAGCGAACACGAATCAGCTGATTACTAAATTTCAAAATATTTATTTATTTATTGTTTTATAAAAGCGATACAAATAATTTAGTCGAAACCCATTTAATTTAGTTTACTGTGATCCGATCAGCCTATTTTTCCAATAATGAAAGCTTACATGAGACAAAATTGATTTAATATAAATGTAAAATCGTATTTTTAATTTCGAATATTGGGAAAATGTTAAATTTTACTCGAACTCCTTCTTACTTATAGTAATTCGGTAACGTTAGTATCCGTGCAAACTCAGTGGTGCTACAGTTGCATATGTGTTTAATTTATACTGATATAAGTAATTCCAAATAATCCGCGTGTCCAGAGTAACGAATTGGATATCGTAGTATTAATATAACGTTCGTAAGTCGACTATCTTCTCCATATTTGAAAACAATTGTTACGCGTAAACGTTATATTCGTCTCGTAAAATTATTGATGCATCGCGGTATCTGATAAGCTGTTTTAAATTGTTTTAGACTTAATATTTTACATTTATGAATATTAAAATTATTTTCGGACAAAAGAATTAATATGTATATATTTTTTAAAACCAAAATAAATAAAAAATAAATATTTTTACAGAACTTTCGAAATGTGTGCATACGATTTTCATATCAGAGACTGATTACTTAACAATATGAATAAAAATTAGAATAATACACGTAAATACTTAATCGATTATCCGGTTTTAATTTTCCACTTTATCGTACCATTTCGGAAAAATTTAACGCAGGATATTTTATATAAATTTTCTATTGACAGTTATTCGATAATTTTACTATGTACATTACCGGCGTGACTTCTTAAATGACATTTCCGTATGAAATTTTTATTACAGTAAGGACAATTAAATCTGCGCTGTCCACCGCATTCGTTCTTAAAGTGGGTCATCATGTTTTTTCGATATTTGTACGATCGACCGCAATTATTTAGACAATAAAATAGTTCGATCGAATGAATTTCATTCCGTACAATCGTCCCAACCGTTTCTATGTAACAAAAATTAAATATCGATATCAGATTATTATTGTATCAATTTCAAAAATACACTTCGTCGAGAGATCTATGAAATCGAATCACTTTCGTGTTTAATAATATACAGAGAATTTTTATTAGTTTCGATAGTGCTTTTCCGATTGTAATTATTTTAATTCGTTAAAAATTATCTAATAAATTCGAAGATATATGAATAGATTTTTATTAGACTCCATACGTAAATACATACTTTTCGTTTATTTATTTTTATTTAATTAGTTCACAAGCCATACTACCATATCGCAGCGAACTATCCGTGTGTAAAATCTCAGCTGGCCCTGCACACTATACACACGCACACATACACAAACATATTATATATTGTGACGTACCCTCAATTATTAATACCCATCGGCGATGCCAAATTATACCGGTGATGAGCCGAATGCACTAATTAAAAATATTTTGTGTTAGTGAAAAACAAATTATTATATTGCTCTTTTAGTATATTGACCTAAAGATATTCTACTCAGTTTTGAATATTTGGAATATTACTCTGACTATTATGATTATTAACATTATTATTGGCAAAATACGCGCTGATGACCGAGTTCTCACCCAAGGTCTCGGAGTATACGAAATATTGAATTTATTATTATTATACCTATCCTATTATAATTATTATGTGATGAAAATTCTATAAATAGGGTGTATATTCAGAAAACTAAAGTATGATTTAAATGTTAATTATTTTTACCTGATTTTTGCTGGTTAATATTCACGATGTCTGTTCAGAAATGTCAATCGCAGAGCCAGAGCTACGATACTGATTAATCGTGATAATTTAAATAAAAGCATTTTATTTGTAAAATGTTAAAATTGCGAGTGATAAATTATTGCTACTAATTTCGCGGACAAAACTAAATTTTACGATACAATATATAAAATGCGAGTTCTATATTATATACATATATATATACACATATATATATATATATATATATATATATATATATATATAAACACGCACATATACATACCTCTATATACATACACTAACATTACATGTGCAATTTTGCGTTAACCTATGAATGCTTATGTACATATTTCAAGATGGTGGGCACTGACGAGTGTAGCCCAACCGATCTCGAAATGATACACAAACTCCGATGGTGACTAGGGTGATTCTTTCATCCGAAGTCACGGCGGTCCTTCCTAAAACAACGCTTTCTCTTAGAATTTTTAAATTGTTTTTTTTTTTCGTTTGCCTTGTTACATGCATTTATTTCTTTCAGTGAAATTTTCCTATTTCTCTTTTGGGAACAACCAATCATAAAATTTCGGAATCGTTCGTTTTAATCCCGCGGTTAAAATCCATTGTAAATCTCTCATCTTGACAATTTTCAACGTCTTTGTCGGCATTTGCTACGCTGTTTATTATATTTTTATATACATATTTATTTTTATATATACGTTGTATCGACTTTACAATTTTAATCTAGTCGTCAGCATACTCTCCTCTCTAAACATTTTTGCCGCTTAGATTCTGTTCTTTATTCATCTTATCGCGGAAATTAACGTTCACCTGGATTACCAATACATAATAGTCATATATACACGCACCATAAAAATACATCTATTTCCTATATGTCGGAATACTCGATTTTAATTTTTTTTTTTTTTTTACTTAATAACTTTGATATTTAAATTTACATATACACACTGCTCTACAGGCCACGTATAACCCCCTTTGAGGTGTTGCAATATACATAATGTGATATATATATATAAATTTGCCACAAGAAATTTGAATGAAAATATAACTTACAACGCGTAATGTAAAAAACATTTGTTATTACCTATTATAATTACTACAATTTAACGGGAAAATAAAAACCACTGTAAAAATATGTAACACACAACTTCAAACACAGCTCGATGACGTTATTATTCCTGTACTAATATTTTTTCAATCAATAAAAGTAACGCATAATTAATTAAATCACAATACATTGAATTAAACTTAATTCACTTTTAATAAAAATAACATTATATGTATAAATATTTTAAAATGCCAACTACGGAACAGATTTATTTTCTAATAGACCCTCACTCCGCCAAAAATTTATTATGTATTGTAACTACGTGCGTACGTAAACTCGATTTCTGTGAAAATTTCTTATTACAATCGAGGCAAATAAAGTTGCGTTGTCCGCCGCATTCGTTTCTAACGTGCGATATCATGTGTCTTTTATTTTTGTACGATCGACCGCAATTATTTAAACAATGAAATCGATTCCAAGGATTTTTTTCAGTCGCTTCTATAACGTACCAGTCGTCGATTTCTAAATTACAGAGAAAAATATCGATAATCGATAACTGATTAATATCGAACTCGCTTTAAAAAGTTAAGTTATAGAAATTAAAAAAGTAACCGTCTTTAACAAATTTACATTCATAATTCATACTTCGCCGTCATTTTAATCGAACCTTCTTCTATTATTTTGGATGATTCGATCGATTTCGCTCCGGATATATTTTCGACAAATCAGTCCATAGTTTCTAAAATAAATTAATTAATAAATAACTTCATTAAAATCCGGCTTCCGTCTACTAAACATTAATTACGCGCAAGAAATGAAATAAAAATTTACAAATAACAAAATTTAACCGCAATTAAATTTACATACATAAGAACATATTTTCGATTTTAAAAAAAATACTAGATAATATTTACGAAGTCCGTGTTTATTAATAATCTATAAATTACGTATGTAAGTAAATTACCTTTCGGCGAGAATTTCTTATCGCGAAGCGTGGCAGACAAAATTTTTGACCGTCGTGCGATTTTTCAATTTTAAATGTATTTCAAATTCCGTTACAAACATACAATAAAAGTATATAAATATAGATTGCGCGAGCGTCGTATTAATTGTACACGATAAATCTTACTGTTGCCGTTTTGAACTCGATAACTTAAAATACAATTAAAGTCTAATTCCTTTATCCTAAATTACACAAAAGTCTACTAAATAAAACTTTTTTTTTGTTTTAATTACATTTTTAGGAATAATTTTAATTTAAATTTCAAAAAATAATACAACACTAGAATAAATTATTTTTATTTTACCTTTATTTTATTTTAAACTAGCAGTGGCCACAAAACTATAGGTTAATAAAAATGTATATAGAATTCATATAAATTTCCAAATACGAACAAGTGAAATACTTTTCTAACGTACATATATTATACACATATTCATACATGCACATTAATATACGAACGTACACACACACAAGTAACAATTATAGTTATATATATAAATAATAATAATCATCATAAAATAACGCTGAAACGTATCGCAATATCGTAATCACCAACACTAATAAATAGAATACTTCAAACAATATTGTATGGAAATTGCGCGGATATTTGTAGTAAAAGTCGTCATTAATTCGAACAACGAAATGAAAGTAACAGATATGATAAATTCCAAATTAAACACTCGTACACTATAATTATTTATCGAACGAACTTCCAGACTACCCCTATTCCTTAATCGTTTTGAACACTATCGCTTCATATTTTTCGACAATACAATCTAATTCATGAACGCCCAAACCATCCGGCTAAACAATAACAAAGGGGATACCGGCTTTCGCCGAGATTATTCAACATATACACCGGAGAAAACATGAAAAATGTAATGATAGAAAATACTGACCTTAGGATTAACAGATACCCGATATTCGCGTTGGCTATACAGAGAACGTAAAAGGGAAATCTCCGTTACAGCTTGGTAAAGTACCTGGCGCATGTGTAAAAGGCAAAATGCCTACTCGCTGGACACACGGAGTACGGAACCAATTTGTTACAGTAGCAACAGCGGTCATTACAACTCAGAACTGGAATCTATTTGAGAGAACTCACAGGTAATACCAGTCAGAATTAATCGAATACAAAATAGAATCGATATATATGAATCACACAGCGCGGCAAAGCTGATAACGAAATTTCGAAATATTTATTGATTTATTCATATATATTTCGCAAAAACGATACGAATATAATTTACGAATGACAAACCGATCGAAGCCCATCTAATTAAGTTTACCGTGATCCGATCAGCCCGTTTTGTAATAAGGAAAGCTTACATGAAACAAAATTGAATTAATATAAATGTAAAAAAAAAAAAAATGGTAGGTAGTTTTTAATTTCGAATATTGGGAAAATGTTAAATTTTACGGGAACTATTTTCTTATTTACTAATTCGGTAACGTCAATATCCGTGAAAAACCAGTGTGTTGCCATAGCTGCATTCTAACATAGTAGTACATGGTAAATTAATTCAAATTACGTATTGCAATAAGCTATACTCATATAAATAATCCCAAATAATCCGCGTGTAGTCCAGAGTAACGAATTTGGTATTGTGGTATTAATGTATAACGTTCCTATATTTTCCATACTTGAAAAAAATTGTAACGTTATATTCGTCTCGTAAATTATTACATTGCGGTATCTGATAAGCTGTTTTAAATTGAATAAGGATTAATTTTAAATTTAGAAATATTAAAATCATTCGAATTCATATATTTTAGTTTGTTTTTTTAACGAAAATAATAAATAACAACCGAGTATTTTACAGAACTTTCGAAATGCGTGCACACAATTTCCATTGTGTTTTCGCGGGTTGATTACTTAACGATATAAATAAAAATTTGAACAATACACGTACATACATCGTTATCGCTTCCGATTTTGACCGATGATCCGATTTTAATTTTCCACTTTATCGTACCATTTCGGAAAAATTTAACGCAGGATATTTTATATAAATTTTCTATTGACAGTTATTCGATAATTTTACTATGTACATTACCGGCGTGACTTCTTAAATGACATTTCCGCATGAAATTTTTATCACAGTAAGGACAATTAAATCTGCGCTGTCCACCGCATTCGTTCTTAAAGTGGGTCATCATGTATTTTCGAGATTTGTAATTTCGGACACAATTATTCGGACAATAATATCGGTCAACCAAATTAATTCCATTCCGTTTAATCGTACCGACCGTTTCTATGTTAAAAAAATTAAATATAGATACGAGATTATGATCATTATTGTTATGATTACGATTCGCATTTAAATTAAGTTTATTCGTTGATAAATACGCGCGTTTCAATTTCAAAAAGGCATTTCCGGAGATCTATTAAATCGAGTGGCATCCATATTTAATCATGTACAGAGAACTTTTAGTAGTTCCGACAGAGCTTTCCCGCTTATAATTATTTTAATCTGTTAAAAATTTGGAAAAAAGAAATCGATTTTTAGACTCTATACGCAAATACATATGTTTTATTTATTAATTTTTAGTCAATTAGTCCACAACCATATCAGAGCAAACTAACCGAGTAGTATATACACATATATATATATATATATATATATATAAATTATAGATTTTAACGTACCGTCAATTATTAATTTCCATTAGTGATACCAAATTATACGGATGATGACCCGGACACACTAATTAGTAATATTTTGTGTTAGTGAAAAACATATTATTTCATTTTAATACGAGTTTATTGGTTTTTTAAAATATTAAAATTATTATTATTATTATTATCATTATTATTGGCAAAATACCCGCTGATAACTGTTCTATTGGATGTACGCTAACAAACTTCTCATTCAGGGTCTTGAGGCATACGCACATATAGGATTTATTATTATTACTATACCTATCCTACTATAATTATTTTGTGATCGGACATATAATCGGAAAACTAAAATAAGATTTAAATTTGAACTCTTTTAACGTGATTTTTTGCAGATTATGTTCACGATGCCCGTTCAGAGATGCCAACGAGAGAGCTACGATAATAATTAATTAAAGAAACCGAGATATAATTTAATTCAAAAAATATTTTATTTGAAAAAATTTTAAATTGCGCGTGGCAAATTACCCCCGCGGACAAAACTAGCTTTTACGATACGATATATAAATTTTGACTTCTACTTTATATGTACATACATTTACATTACATACGCCAATTTTAGGTTAACTTATAAATATTTTGTAATATATTTCGAGATGCTGGGTGCAGATGACTCCAGCCCAACCGATCTCAAAACGATCCGTGTGACTCCAACTTTAATTGTGACTGGGCGGTCCTTCCTAAAACGACGTCATCTCTTAGAATTTTTAAGTTGTTTATTTTTTGTTAGCCTTATTAGACACCCGCATATATTTCTTTCAGTGATATTTTCCAATTTCTCATTTTGGGGACAGCAAACCACAAAATTCAGAAGTCTCGCCGTTAAAAAGGTCTAGCGAACCCACTGTAAATCTCCTATTCAGCGATTGCAAGCCCGTTTATTATATTTTTTATCTATATTTTTCGATATTTATATATGTGCTTTAATACACATATATACACGCACCACACAAATACATCTCTATGATTCTATATATCTATGTAACACTTTGATATATATATATATAATGTGGTATACATATGTAAATTAGTCACAAGAAATTTGATGAAAATTTAACCGACAAAACGTAATATAAAAGACCATTAACATTTTCAAATAATGTACATTTATTATGACCTACTATAATTACATACATTTAATGGAAAAATAAAAACGAGAGTAAACAAAGGTAACCCGATATGTAACTTCTAATACAGCTCAATAACATTATTAATCTTTTAACATATTTCCTTCAATCAATAAGAGTAATAGGCAATATCGCGTAATTAATTAATTCGCAATAACGTTGAATTAAAGCTAATTCAGTTCTAATAAAATTATATGTATAAACATTTTAAAATACCAGCTGCAATCGGATATAATATTTTTAATAGACCATCAGTCTGTTAAAAGTTTACTATGAATTAAAACGACGTGCGTCCGTAAACTTGATTTCTGCGAAAATTTCTTATTACAAACATGGCAAATAAATTTGCGTTGGCCACCGCATTCGTTTCTAACATGCGATAACATGTGTCCCTTATTTTTATACGATCGACCGCAATTATTTAAACAATGAAATCGATTCCAAGGATTTTTTTCAGTCGCTTTTATAACACACGACTCATCGAAATCTAAATTACACAGAAAAATATCGATAACCGATTAATATGAAACGCGCTCAGAAAGAAGTTAAATTACAGAAATTAAAAAAGTTACCCTTTTAAATAAATACGACGTTTATATTTCGTCGTTATTTGTTTAATTTTTTTTTATGATTAAATCGATTTTGTTCCGGGTGTATTTCCAATTCAGCCGATAGGTTCTAAAACAAATTAATTATTAAACAACCCCCGCGTTGTACAATCAGGTTCAATAAGTAATATTAAAATGTATATAATTATGTATGTGTTTACATGCACGAAATATAAATAAAAATTTACAAATAACAAAATTTAACCACAATTAAATTTACGCACATCACTAAGAACATATTTTCGATTAAAAAATACTAGATAATATTTGCGCCGTCCGCGTTTATTAATAATCTGTCTATAAATTACGTATGTAAGTAAATTACATTTTTTTTTATTTAATCAGTTTACAAGCTGTACTACAATATTAGAGCAAACTAACCGAGTCGTGTACACACTCACTCTATGACACATACACACACACACATATATATATATATATATATATATATATGTTGCGACGCTCCAGACACACCAATTAAAAATATTTGTTGAAAAACATACTATTATTTTATTTTATTACGAGTTCATTGATTTTTAGTGTATTGACTTAAAAATATTCCTGTGATTTAAATTTTTAAATTGCTAATATTATTATTATTATTATTAACATTATTATTGGCAAAATATCCGCTGATAACTGTTTTAATGGATCTATGCTAACCGATATCTCACTCATGATCTTCGGGTATATGAAAAAACTGAATTTATTATTACTATTATTACTATTATACCTATCCTACTATAATTTTGTTGTGATGGAAATTCTATAAACAGGGCATATATTCAGAAAACGAAAAAATATAATTTCAATTTTAATTCTTTTTACCAGATTTTTGCTGATTAATATTCACGATGTCCGTTCAGAGATGTCAATCGTAGAGATAGCTACGATGCTGAAAATTAAACAAAAAAAAAAAACAGATTATATTTGTAAAATTTTAAAATTTAGCGTTTCCGCTAATAATTCCGAAGACAAGACTAACTTTTAGGCGACGATATATAATTTGCAGCTTCTATATTATATATATACACGCATATTTGTACATACATGAACATTACATACGCAAATGTTACGTTAACTTATGAATACCTTTTACATATTTCGAGATGGTAGGCATGTTAGCCTTATTTACATACCTGCATTTATTTCTTTCAAAAAATTCTGAATCGTTTGTTTTAATCTTGCCGTTGAAAAGATCTAGCGGATCCATTATAAACCTCTCATTTGGACAACTTTCAACATCTTTACCTGCGTTTGCTACATCGTTCTTTAAATTTTTCTTTATTGTGGTATCCAACGACTTTAGAAAAATTTTAATCCTATAGGCACCAGCATATTGTCCATTATAAACATCATATTACTTAGATACTGGCCTTTATTCGCCCGTTTCACAGAAATTTGCCTGACTTACCTAAGTATATATATATATATATATATATATATATATATATATATATATATATATATATAAAATACGCAAATATACACGCGCCACGCTAATACATATAATCCTTATTCCTATATCTCGGAATACTCTATTTTAAATATATATTTTATTAACTACATAATTTGGATTTTCAGATTTACATACACAATACTATATAGGCCATGTAAGAGGTTTGGGTGTGTTGCAATAAATACATAATGTGTCATATATTTATACATTTATATATTATATATATATATATATAAATTCGCCGCGAGAAATTCGAATGAAAATCTAACTGAAACCACGAAATATAAAATGTACATTTATTATAACCTACTATAATTACTACAATTTAACGGGAAAATAAAAACGAGAGTAAAAATATGAAACTCAATATATAACTTCAAACACAGTTCGTTTATATTACTATTGCATCAATACATTTTCTTCGGTCCAAATAAAATTATATAAGTAGGACACAATATAACGTAATTAATTAGATCACAATAACGTCAAATTAAAATTACTCAGTTTTAATAAAAAATAAAATTATATATATTAATATTTTAAAATACCAGATCTACGATCACACACATATATATATATATATATATATATATATATATATATATATATATATATATATATTTAATAGATCTTCACACTGACAAAATTTTATTATGTATTACACCCAAGTGGGTCTTCAAATGTGCTTTCTGCGAAAATTTCTTCTTACAAACAGGGCAAATAAATTTGCGTTGGCCACCGCATTCGTTTCTAACATGCGATAACATGTGTCCCTTATTTTTATACGATCGACCGCAATTATTTAAACAATGAAATCGATTCCAAGGATTTTTTTCAGTCGCTTTTATAACACACGACTCATCGAAATCTAAATTACACAGAAAAATATCGATAACCGATTAATATGAAACGCACTCAGAAAGAAGTTAAATTACAGAAATTAAAAAAGTTACCCTTTTAAATAAATACGACGTTTATATTTCGTCGTTATTTGTTTACTTTTTTTTTTATGATTAAATCGATTTTGTTCCGGGTGTATTTCCAATTCAGCCGATAGGTTCTAAAACAAATTAATTATTAAACAACTCCCGCGTTGTACAATCAGGTTCAATAAGTAATATTAAAATGTATATAATTATGTATGTGTTTACATGCACGAAATATAAATAAAAATTTACAAATAACAAAATTTAACCACAATTAAATTTACGCACATCACTAAGAACATATTTTCGATTAAAAAATACTAGATAATATTTGCGCCGTCCGCGTTTATTAATAATCTGTCTATAAATTACGTATGTAAGTAAATTACATTTTTTTTTATTTAATCAGTTCACAAGCTGTACTACAATATTAGAGCAAACTAACCGAGTCGTGTACACACTCACACTATGACACATACACACATATATATATATATGTTGCGACGCTCCAGACACACCAATTAAAAATATTTGTTGAAAAACATATTATTATTTTATTTTATTACGAGTTCATTGATTTTTAGTGTATTGACTTAAAAATATTCCTGTGATTTAAATTTTTAAATTGCTAATATTATTATTATTATTATTATTATTAACATTATTATTGGCAAAATATCCGCTGATAACTGTTCTAATGGATCTATACTAACCGATATTTCACTCATGATCTTCGGGTATATGAAAAAACTGAATTTATTATTACTATTATTACTATTATACTTATCCTACTATAATTTTGTTGTGATGGAAATTCTATAAACAGGGCATATATTCAGAAAACGAAAAAATATAATTTCAATTTTAATTCTTTTTACCAGATTTTTGCTGATTAATATTCACGATGTCTGTTCAGAGATGCTAATCGTAGAGATAGGTACGATGCTGAAAATTAAACAAAAAAAAAAAAACAGATTATTTTTGTAAAATTTTAAAATTTAGCGTTTCCGCTAATAATTCCGAAGACAAGACTAACTTTTAGGCGACGATATATAATTTGCAGCTTCTATATTATATATACATACACGCATATTTGTACATACATGAACATTACATACGCAAATGTTACGTTAACTTATGAATACCTTTTACATATTTCGAGATGGTAGGCATGTTAGCCTTATTTACATACCTGCATTTATTTCTTTCAAAAAATTCTGAATCGTTTGTTTTAATCTTGCCGTTGAAAAGATCTAGCGGATCCATTATAAACCTCTCATTTTGACAACTTTCAACATCTTTACCTGCGTTTGCTACACCGTTCTTTAAATTTTTCTTTATTGTGGTATCCAACGACTTTAGAAAAATTTTAATCCTATAGGCACCAGCATATTGTCCATTATAAACATCATATTACTTAGATACTGGCCTTTATTCGTCCGTTTCTTCACAGAAATTTGCCTGACTTACCTAAGTATATATATATATATATATATATATATATATATATATATATATATATATATATATATATAAAATACGCAAATATACACGCGCCACGCTAATACATATAATCCTTATTCCTATATCTCGGAATACTCTATTTTAAATATATATTTTATTAACTACATAATTTGGATTTTCAGATTTACATACACAATACTATATGGGCCATGTAAGAGGTTTGGGTGTGTTGCAATGAATACATAATGTGTCATATATTTATACATTTATGTATTATATATATATATATATATATATATATATATATATATATATATATATAAATTCGCCGCGAGAAATTCGAATGAAAATCTTACTGAAACCACGAAATATAAAATGTACATTTATTATAACCTACTATAATTACTACAATTTAACGGGAAAATAAAAACGAGAGTAAAAATATGAAACTCAATATATAACTTCAAACACAGTTCGTTTATATTACTATTGCATCAATACATTTTCTTCGGTCCAAATAAAATTATATAAGTAGGACACAATATAACGTAATTAATTAGATCACAATAACGTCAAATTAAAATTAACTCAGTTTTAATAAAAAATAAAATTATATATATTAATATTTTAAAATACCAGATCTACGATCACATATATATATATATATATATATATATATATATATATTTAATAGATCTTCACACTGACAAAATTTGATTATGTATTACACCCAAGTGGGTCTTCAAATTTGCTTTCTGCGAAAATTTCTTCTTACAAACAGGGCAAATAAATTTGCGTTGGCCACCGCATTCGTTTCTAACATGCGATAACATGTGTCCCTTATTTTTATACGATCGACCGCAATTATTTAAACAATGAAATCGATTCCAAGGATTTTTTCCAGTCGGTTTTATATCGTACGACTCATCGAAATCTAAATTACACAGAAAAATATCGATAACCGATTAATATGAAACGCGCTCAGAAAGAAGTTAAGTTACAGAAATTAAAAAAGTTACCCTTTTAAATAAATACGACGTTTATATTTCGTCGTTATTTGTTTACTTTTTTTTTTATGATTAAATCGATTTTGTTCCGGGTGTATTTCCAATTCAGCCGATAGGTTCTAAAACAAATTAATTATTAAACAACCCTAGCGTTGTACAATCAGGTTCAATAAGTAATATTAAAATCTATTTAATTATTGATGCACGAAATATAAATAAAATATACAAAATTTAACCACAATTACCTAAGTACATATTTTCGATTAAAAAATGCTAGATAATATTTGCGCCGTCCGTGTTTATTAATAATCTATCTATAATTTACGTACGTAAATAAATTACCTTTCGCCGAGAATTTCTTATCGCGAAGCGGGCAGACAAATTTTTTAACAGTTTTATGATATTTTAATTTATTTCAAATTACACCTCCGTTACAAACATACAATAAAAGTATATAAATATCGGTAATTATGTGAACTAGTACGCGAGCGTCTTATTAATTATAAACAATAATATATACCATAAATCTTACTGTTGCTGCTGGTGATTAACTCTGTTCGAAAATTATAGTTAAAGTCTCTAATTCACACATGAGCCGACTAAATATATATATAGGTATATATATATATATTTTTAATGACAATTTAAAGAATAATTAAATCGCCGCTATCGATTATTCGTTATCAGTAAATTTTACGGTCGGCCATACCAACAACCAACCGATTCTGTAATTACGCTCCTAGCACTTGGTCAATCATCCGAAGATACACAAACAGATAGTAACGATTCTCCTTTAAACCGTCTTACATAAAATTGAATAGTTTAACATATTCGTTGATAATGTAAAAGGTAAAAGAACATAAAATCAAACTAATTTAAAATTTAGCCTATTCCGCAAAGGAACAGCGTATTATTTTTAATCATACTTTGGACTTTAAATTATAGACTATCTATCTACTCTAAAATATGTAGTCGAAGGTACAAAAAACATTATCGCAGCATCTCGAGTCAGCGGTAACCAAATAATTGTATTTTTATCAAGCCTGCATCTGGTCCATTAATTCGCACACTCACGTGGTGGCTTCGGCCTTAAAGCTCGAAAATTAAAACTTCCTCAATAAAAATCATTTTATCAAACTACCCATAATAACTTCAAATAAAATTATCAAGAGAAACACTTAACATCAGTTCTAAATATGAAACTTGAACCGCACGTATCATTAATTAGAGTAAAGCTTGTGGATGAAGCATTTGGGCATATTATCAACCGGATATGTCAGGTATACATTTTAAATTATGAGGACTTAATCTTGTTATACTCTTTCACACTCAATCTAGGATAATAGAACCATTGTGTAATCTTTGTAGAAGAAGAAGAAATATATACTTACAAAACATATAAACAAAATCATGAATACGTGAATAATTGAATAATGAAGAATGTTAAGTACCTTATATATATATAATTTAACAGTTAACTTACTAATGTACAATGACATCTAATGTATATGTGATAAAATTAAAATTTAAAACTTAAAATTTAAAGTTTTAAACTTTCATATCAGGCGATGAATTTATTTGCTTCAAAAATAACACAAGGCTGATTACTGAAAAACAAATCCCGCCTTTCGGAATATAAATGAGAATGCTGTGTAATCATTAAGAAATCCACTAAGAATTTCGACTTCATTGTCACCGAAACCAAATCAACATTCTTAAACAGTTCAAAGAAAAATGGAGCCAAATAATCGAACCAAATGGAGCAAACAAACAACCTTTGTCAAAGTCCGCCTCAAATGCAACCGATGATGTCATTGGAGATGATAACCTTGTAAATATTAAATACAAACCGAAACTAAGAAAAACAGTTTCTCCTCTATACAAAATCTATATGATACTTCTCAAACCGATGTATCAGAGGAAGGGTCCTCATCAGAAACTCTCTTGGAAGCGCGAATAAAATCCCCCACGATGAAGATTAAAGCAGATATTCTTTGCTGGAGCTGAAATGGTTTCTATAGGCACTCTGAAGACTTCAAGATCCTAATGACAAATTACGAACCCTCAGTAATGTAACTCCAAGTAGTACATCTACAAAACTCAACAAACCATTACTGTTTCCAATTATTGAATCTTAAAAAAAAAAAAAAGTCACATAACAAAATAATATTGCTCATGTAAGAATACCGATCTCCATCAGGAACAGTATCATCTTCGGGAAAATTCCTCTTCAAACTAATCTTCAGATCCTTGCAATATGTGCCTAGTTAGATCTAGAAATCACTATGGTACCTGATCAGCTATTTTAAATTGTTTTAGGCTTAATTTTATATTTCGAAACGTTAAATTTACTTTCGGACAAAAGAATCAATATATTTTAATTTAAAAAAAAAAAAAAAAAACACGAAAATAATAAATAAAAAAATAAGTATTTTTACAGAACCTTCGAAATGTGTACATACAATTTTCATATAGTGTTTCACACGCTGATCACTTATAACTGAAAATTAGAATAAAACACGTACATACGTCGTTATCTCTTCCAATTTTGGCCGAAGATCCAGTTTTATTAATTTTCTACTTTTTATCGTACCATTTCGGAATAATTTAACTGCGGAAATTATACAAATTTACGTTTGAGAGTTATTCGATAAAAATTTACTATGTACCATACCGACAATATTTTAAATGAATTTTCTGTACGAAATTTTTATCACAGTGCGCACAGTTAAATTTGCGCTGTCCGCCACATTCGTTATTAAAGTGGGTCATTATGTTTTTTCGATATTTGTACGATCGGCCGCAATTATTCAAACAACAAAACCGGTGTCGACCGAATTAATTCCGTTCCGTGTATCTAAATAACAAAAATTAGATATCGATATCAGATTATTATGATTACAATTCGTATTTAAATTAAGTCTATTCGTTGATAAATAGGAGCGTTTCAATTTCAAAAACACATTTCGACAGATCTATTAAATCGAATCGCATCATCCGTGTTTAATAATATTCAAGAACTTTTATTAGTTACGATACAACTTTTCCGCTTATAATTATTTTAATTCGTTCGAAATTATGGAAAAAATTCGAACATATATGAATAGATTTTTATCAGACTTTATACGCAAATACGCATTTTCAATTTATTTATTTTTATTTAATCAGTTAACAAGTATACTACAATATTAGAGCAAAAACTAACCGAGTAGTGTATACACTCTCACACTCACGACAATCGATGTCTTAAGCGCCGGCATCCAGCTGACCTAGTCTTATAATTCTTATTTTAATATGGTTAGGAACATAATCATTGGACTAGTACGCCGCAATAATTAGATTTAGTATGTATGCACGTACTAACCGTGCATTAACTTTTAGTTACTAAATTAATGGTAAAATTAAGATTCTAACAATTAATAGTTCCAGGACTGTATATAAAACAAAAAAAAATAATTCTTTTTACCATATTTTTGCTGATTAATATTCCCGATGTCCGTTCAGAGATGTCAATCGTAGAGACAGCTATGATACTGAAAATTAAAAAAAAACAACAGATTACTTTTGTAAAATTTTAAAATTTACCGTTTTCGCTAATAATTCCGAAGACAAGACTAACATTTAGTCGACGATATATAATTTGCAACTTCTATAATGTATATACATATACATACATATATATATATACATATTTGTACATACATAAACATTACGTACGCATACGTTACGTTAACGTATGAATACTTTTTTTTACACATTTCGAGATGGTGAGCGTGTTAGCCTTATTATACATAGCTGCATTTATTTCTTTCACAAAATTCTGAACCGTTTGTTTTAATCTTGCCGTTTAAAAGATCTAGCGGATCCATTACAAACCTCTCATTTTGACAACTTTCAACGTCTTTATCGGCGCTTGCTAGGTCGTTATTTAAATTTTTCTTTATTATGGTATATCGAACGACTTTAGAAAAATTCAAATCCTATAGGCACCAGCATATTGTCCACTATAAACATCATATTACTTAGATACTGGCCTTTATTCGTCCGTTTCAAGAGAAATTAGCCTGGCTTACCGATGTATATAATACGCATGTATACACGCACCACGCTAATACATCTAATGCTTATTCATATATCTCGGGAATACACTATTATAATATATATATTTTATTAACTTCATAATTTTGATATTCAGATTTACATACAAACTACTGTATAGGCCATGTAACAGTTTTGGGTGTGTTTCAATATTTATATAACGTGATATATATATATATATATATATATATATATATATATATGTATGTATATGTATATATAAAAATTCGCCACGAGAATTTCGAATGAAAATCTAACTGAAACCACGAAATATAAAACACCATTAACATTTTGAAATATAGTACATTTATTATAACCTACTATAATTACTACAATTTAACGGGAAAATAAAAACGAGAGTAAAAATATGAACCTCAATATATAACTTCAAACACAGCTCGATGATATTATTATTGCATCAATACATTTTCTTCGGTCCAAATAAAATTATAACAGTAGTACACGATATAACGTAATTAATAACGTCAAATTAAAATTAACTCGGTTATAATAAAAAATAAAATTACATATATTAACATTTAAAAATACCCCAGCCACGATCAGATATATATATAGTATTTTTAATAGATCCTCACTCTGACAAAATTTTATTATGTATTAGACCGAAGTGATTCCGCAAATGTGCTTTCTGTGAAAATTTCTTCTTACAATCAGGGCAAATAAATTTGCGTTGGCCACCGCATTCGTTTTTAAGGTGCCGTGTCATGTGTCTTTTATTTTTATACGATCGACCGCAATTATTTAAACAATGAAATCGATTCCAAGGATTTTTTTCAATCGCTTTTATAACGTACGACTCATCGAAATCTAAATTACACAGAAACATATCGATAACTGATTAATATGGAACGCGCTCAAAAAAAGTTACAGAAATTAAGAGCTACCCTTTGAAATAAATTCGACATTCGTACTTCGTCATCGTTTTAGTAGACATTTTTTCTGTTTTTTTTTCTTGTTTTTTTTTTATGATTCGATCGATTTTGTTCCGGGTGTATTTTCAATTTAGCCGATAGGTTCTAAAATAAATTAATTATTAAACAACCCTAGCGTTGTACAATCAGGTTCAATAAGTAATATTGAAATGTATATAATTATGCATGTGTTTACATGCACGAAATATAAATAAAAATTTACGAATAACAAAATTTAACCACAATTAAGTTTACGTACATTAGTAAGTACACATTTTTTTCGATTAAAAAGTACTAGATAATATTTGCGCCGTCCGTATTTATTAATAATCTATCTATAATGTACGTATGTAATTTACATTTCGGCGAGAATTTCTTATCGCGAAACGGAGCAGACAAAATTTTTAACAGTTGTATGATATTTTAATTTATTTCAAATTACACGTGCGTTACAAACATACAATAAAAGTATATAAATATCGATAATTACGTGAACTATTACACGAGCGTCTTCATCATTAGTCGCATCAGTCTTTTGACTGGTAGCGCTGCAGCCTCCTTTTCCATTCGCCTCTGTCTTCCGCCGTAATTTTCAAATCGCGATAGGTGCCCATTCCTACGCTATCCATTATTTGTCTGATGTAGCACTTCTTTGGCCGGCCTCTTCTTCTATCTTCTATCATGCCTTCCAATATTCGTAGAACCAATCCACCATGTCTTATCACATGACCTATCCATCTATTTCTTCTTGTGCAGAGGTGGTTATAAAATTCTTTTCTTCCTTTCACTTTTTCCATAACTTTCTTGTTTGATATTTTTTCGGTCCATTTGATCTTCATCATGCGTCTCCAGCGCCACATTTCAAAGGCTTCCAGTTTTTTAATATCGACCTTCTTGAGTATCTACGTTTCGCTTCCGTAAAGTGCAATACTCCATACATATGTTCTAATTAATCTTTTCCTCAGTTCTATTCACGAGCGTCTTATTAATTATAAATAATAATATATACCATAAATCTTAACGTTGCCGGTTTGACGGTTAACTTGGTTCTTAAGTGTTTAATTCCTTTATCTTAAATTACACACAAACCGACTAAATAAAACTCTTTTTTTGTTAATGACAATTTAAAGAATAATTAAATTAAACTTGAAAAAGTAATACAATACTCGGACAAATAAGTTTTTTTTATTTCATCTTTATTTTATTTTAAAATAGCACGGGCACACTCACGCCAAACGATAGGATAACAAAAATGTTGTATAGAATTCTTACTAATTTCCAACTAGAAACAAACAAAATACTTTTCTAACATAATCATATAGACACATTCATACATGCACACACATATACATATGTACACACACACACACACACATACACATATATATATATATACGTAATAATCGTAAACTCCCGTTTATTGCAATACGGAAGTATATTACAATACGAGTTTGTAGAATAACAATAGCATTATAACGTTAACACGTATCGAAATATCGTAATCGCTAATATCGATAAATAAAATACTTCAAACAAAATCTCGTCGCAACTGCGCGGATATTTGTAGTAATAGTCGCTATTAAGGGACGCAACTAACAAACAGATATTTTATAAACATTTGTACAATACACTGATTTCTTTAAATGTTTTTAAGACGACCTTTTCACTTTGCAATGATATAATTTGATTCGCGATCGTCGAATAAATAAAGTTATATTTAATAATAATAATAATAATAAATATGCTTGGAAATATATAAACGGTCACATTTACCAAAAGAGCACATGTAACAGTGCGATAGATTGATGAAGAGACGGTCAACCGCATAACGTAAACAAAAAATATATATAAAAGTTACATATATATATATATATATATACATTAGTTGAGGCGACACTCGTCCTAACTATGAATATTGAATTTGCATTAGTATAATTAATTAAAAAACAATAATTACTCAAAAACATAGCGTTTATTATTCTAATGTTTTATGATACACGCCATTATTCGTTTTATATATATATATATATATATATATATATATATATATATATATATATATATATATATATAAAGACATGTATGTATATGCATTACTTATAAATTTATTAATATATATATATAATATTTTGCTACCAATGTGCGGCATTATTATATATATATATATATATATATATATATATATATATATATATATATTTTGCTACGAATGCTATGCGAAAAGCGTTATAAAAATCGCCGCACAAAAATCGCTCCAGGAATTTTTAAAAATCGTATACTGAATTTTAAATTCGCGATGTCTCGATACCAGTTGATTCTTATTATGGAACTTTTAATATGGTACCAAAACCCTCGTAAACTTTTCAACCCCTGGTTTCTCGATGGATACTTTTTTCAAAAATACATCTACGACGTCATTCGACTCGTATTTTAATACGGCGTATTTTTCGTATAAAGCGATTTTTTCGGTTTCAAATCGTTCGCGATTTATCGTGAAAAAACACAAAATGAAAAAAATCAAAGGGATTTTCCGGAAATTTTTGGGTTCGGTTTAAAAATCTATTTCGCCGTTTTCTGACTTTGTACAATAGATCTTAGTAACACCTATATGTTTGAAAATGATTATGTCACGCGCTATGCCTTGCCAAATTTATTAATTAATATGGTCGTTATGTTTTCTTAAATTTTATACTCCGCTCAATTTTCTTAATTTTTTCTTTCAAAACAACCTTCTGACAATAAAAAAAAAAAATTTGGTATATCGGTCCATCCGTTCGTGGATTCATTTATATATATATATAAATTAATTCCGCCCATTTCGGTTCGATAACGTAGCAGCCATACGATTCAGAACCGTAATTTATGGAGAAGAGTATTATTTAAATTAATAAATAAGCGGTAAATAGAGTGTACCTTGAACATACACTAATCACTCACTTGCAACCTGCTTAGTAATCAGTGAACACCTGTATAAATGCAAAGCACCATTAATCGTCATATACTCAAGGCCTGCCAAAAATACGCCGAATATCGTACGAAGCAGATAAGCTCACCTATCCCGGACGTCTACAACCTGGAAACTTTTACCGGCTTCCTTATCAAGACCAATATTATTAATAGATTCTAGTTATATGTATTTCAGTTAATGATCATGTACATACGAGGCATTAAATACTCGTAAAAAAAAACATATACGCATCAATATATATATATATATATATATATATATATATATATATATATATATATATATATAATAATAATTTTAAAAAAAATTACGGCTTGGTGTATACCTGGTGCAAGAGAAAGAGGCGAAATTGGAGTGATGGCGTGCGGAATCAATTTGTTATAATAGCCTACAATTCAGAACCGGAATCTACTGATGAGAGCACTTACGGGTGATAACGGTCAGAATTGACTGAATGAAAAACAGAATGAATATATATGAATCACACAACTCACCATCGCTGAAAACTAAATTTCGAAATATTTATTTATTTATATATTTTATAAAAGCAACAAAAATAATTTACGAACCGATCGAAACCCATCCGCTTAAGTTTATTAAATATAAATGTAAAATAGTCGGTAGTTTTTAATTTCGAATTCGATAACATTCGTATCCGTGAAATCGGTGTTGCTACGGTTGCATCCGAACACAGTAGTACGTATTTAATCGTAATCGATTCAATTACAACGCATCCGTTCGAATACGTTAATCTATACTTACATATAAATCATCTTTCAACAATCAGTAACGAATTATTGTAGTATAAATATAAAAAGTACGCTAAATCGACTATCTTCTCGATAGATTGAAAAAAAAATAATTGTTTCGCGAAACCGTCATATTCGTCTCGTCAAATTATTGTTACATCGCTGTGTATCCGATAGAAGCTGTTTTAGATTGTTTTAGACTTAACTTTAAATTTCGAAATATTAAAAAATTATTTTCGAATTAATACGTCGTTATTATTACTATTTATTATTATTATTATTATTATTTTAACGAAAATAATAAATCAAAAATAAATATTTTCACTGAACCTTCGAAATGTATGCAGACGATTTTCATAGTGTCTAATTATTTAACGATATGAATAAAAATTAGAATAATACACGTACATAAATCGTTATCGCTTCCGATTTCGATCGATGATCCGGTTTTGTTAATTTTCTACTTATTATCGTACCATTTCGGAATAATTTAACCGAGGAAATTATATAAATTTTCTTTCGAGAGTTATTCGATAATTTTATTATGTACGCAACCGACGTGTTTTTTTAAATGAGTTTTCTGTATGAAATTTTTATTACAGTACGGACAGTTAAATTTACGACGTCCGCCGCATTCGTTCTTAAAGTGGGCCAACATGTTTTTTCGATATTTGTAATTTCGTCCGCAGTAATTCGGACAATAATATCGGTCTAGCGAATTGATTCCATTCCGTTTCGTTTCTAAGTAATAAAAATTAAATATCGATACGGGATTATTATTATTAATAGTAGTATTGTCGTTATTAAATTAATGATCACCAAATCACCAACACTCGGTACTTTTATCGGAACTTGTATAAAATTATACCGCGGAAAGTGATTATTTAAAACAATTTTAATTTATCGAATCATTAATAATTATCTATTAAAATTAATTACCAAACAATCGTCTAAACCATTTAATTATTATTATTTCTATTTTATATAAATAAGCTCGCAAGAAATACAAGATAGTAACGTATGTATATAAAAAAACAACAACAGAAAAAACATGAAAAATCAATAAAACAATTAGGACACAACGCGAATAAATTTCGTTTTTGTTTATCCTCGTTCCACCACTTTATTTATTAGAATTAATTACAAAAAAATTGTTTTAAACCATTTTATTATTATTATTATTACTATTTTATATAAATTAACACGCAAGAAATACTAAATAGTAACATATATATATATATATATATATATATATATAAACATGAAAAATCAATAAAAGTTAAGCAATTATCACAACGCGATACATAGAAAATAAAAATACGTATAATGGGAACAAATAAGACCTGACAGTGCAGCCTAGTTGGAAAAAAATGACGATTATCTTTTGTCGGATGCATCTCTGCTCCATACACGATGA
This sequence comes from Coronaproctus castanopsis, assembly GCA_032883995.1. Classification (NCBI taxonomy): domain Eukaryota; kingdom Metazoa; phylum Arthropoda; class Insecta; order Hemiptera; family Monophlebidae; genus Coronaproctus; species Coronaproctus castanopsis. The sequence continues at coordinate 255,601,325 of CM065052.1, forward strand.
TATACTCCGAAACGATTTCTGCTCCTGTAATCTCGGTTTTAACTTTTATAATATTTTGTTATTATTGTCATTATTATTATTATCAGAGTTAAAAAAAAAAAAATTAACCAACTCCGACTTCTTACTACCTATACTATGTTTCTATTTACTAAATATATCGTATGTATCTGCTTATATGCGTCTTCATCAGCTGCGGTCGTTTGTCCAGATACATATGCGTATACAATTGTAATATGTACGTTTTTGATCATTGATCGACTATATGATAACGATGCTAATATATTATCGCTTCTCTTATTTACAAGCTTGCTGAAAAATTGTATGAAAATTGTAAAATGAATTAATTAGGGTTATAGGGGACTATCATATGACCAGCTTACGCAATTACGAGCCACACTAAAACATCGATTTTTAACATAATTATGTTATTTTATATATTTGTTTATTTATATATTAAGTAAATTAACTGTAATCATTTTTTTTTTTTAATTTAATTTATGCTATTTGTTTTCTTTCTCTTTTTTGTAGCAGGTTTTTTCAAATTTTCCCGTATATTATCATCGTTGCTTTTATACGTTGTTATTGTTATTATTAAGGAGAAATTTTATTCATATCAATAAAAGTTATAAACTATTTCACAATATAAATTATTGGTATCGTAGGCGCTGTCCAGTGTAAAATTCTTATAAATACAAATAATAAAAGATACATTTTCATTTATGTATAGATTAAATATTAATTTATGCTAGGAAAAACAAAGAAAAAAACCCAACTACAGAAAAAGAAGAAAGGAGAGGAAACACGCAATCGGTTATAATATCAATATGAAATAATTTTATACTTATTTTAACGTAATATTATTGTTGATACTTTTATGACAGAAAGTTATGTTTCACACGATTTATATTTTTTATATCTTAGAGCTGATTCGTAATTATAGTTAGATATTGCTTTAACAGGAAGAGACGGGTTACTTTCACATTTAAGAAAAAATTTACTCGCGAGTAGCGATGTTCACTATGAAGTCATAAATTCGACATTTCATACATTAATTGTATTTTTAACGATGGCGTCGAAAACTCATCGTTCATTCTAGGTAAATAAAATAATATACAGTAAAACTGGGTTGGTATCACGCAGTTACTATGAGTATTTTACTCTACTTCTTATGTCCGGTATTTGATATTTAGTGCGTGTGAAAGTACATATGTAAGATGTTAACATTAACTTATCGTAAATTTTAATCGTTGTATACGTGTATGTGTGTGATACAATGTGTGGATGCGTGTGTTTGTGTGTAATATATAAAACAGTATTACTGTTATCAATTAAATTAATATGTTAATTTTTTAAAGTAGAAATTATTTTTTTTTCATATTAAGATTTTTTTATTTTCAAAATATTCTTTTTTCTTATCTTGTTCATTTGATTGAGTTGTTTATTCATTCGTGGACATTCGCGCAATTATGCGCACCTCCAATGTTAATAAGTTTAATAATTTTATATATAACTATTATTCGAGAATAAATAAAAATTATTTGATTTGAATGAATTGTCTTTAAAGTCTATTCATTGATCGCGAAGCAACGATAGATAATTAAACGCTGCATTCACACTACATCGGAAGGTGTTTTTTACGTTTATTTAAAATTTTTGAGTAAAATTCTTTAGATTTAGCAATAGCCAGCGGGAAATATTGAGCTTCTCCAAGAAGCCCAAAATTAGTGATTTTTGGAACACAAGTTAAATTTGCATAAAAACTGTTGTTTTTTTTGATAAAAATTCCGGAAAAAGGAAATGACTAAAAATAGACAGGTGTATAAAGGTAACGACACAATTTCAAATTTGGGTGAAAAATTTTTTATCACTAGTCTATACAAATGTGATTTGTGTTCCAAAAATAGTGTTAAGTAAATTTTAACGTATCTAAACGAAAACAGACAACTAAATTATTAAAAAGAAAATAATAAAATATAAAATAACGTACCTTGTGAGAATATAATTTTAATATTATTCCTCCGAACTTTCCTCATGATGTACATCGATATCTTCAGATGAACGACCGACGAATGGTTGAACAGGGTTATATACCCTGGTAGCTAGTTTAAAAAATTCTGTCGTTCTATCTAATTTATGGAGTGCACACCATTTATTGAACATATGATAGATTTCCTAGTAGGTGTGACACTCGTCGACCGCTAGAAAAAATGACAAGTTTTGTTGCCCTTCGTGTATTCTCAATTCCATTCTTGTGTGCATACTGGCTCATTGAAAGTGAGTGGAAATGACCTCAGAACTCATCCTTTAGGAATGTCTCAATTAAAAGTTCACGATTGAACGATGCCCAATCGACACAAGTCCGATTATCAATACGTAACATTCGTGAAATCAGCTTTATGCATATCGACAAATGACAAAATTCGGAAAATTGATAATTGGGATACTTCGAAGAAAGTACCGGTTCTGAATGAAACTTGGGTTCCGCAGTTGTCATTTTTTCTTGTTACTTGTAACATAATTATAACAATGCCACAACTACCAATCACGAGATCTAAAGAAATATTAAGAAATACGTAACAATACTACAGCAATGAAACTAAAAAAAATATCTAAATATAAAAAGTTGAACAGCAAAATGTGTACTATACCTAGAGTCGTTATATAATTTAAGGGATTGGGAGCATTTAGGACATTTATATTCCCCCTTCATGTGGAATAAACTCCCAAACCCTTAACTGTTCTAATAAATGGTGCTTATCTTGGCACAACAAAAAAGTCGAAAGCATTTTCCATAATTAATGTAATAAAATAAAAGTAAAATAATGAAAATTAAAAACAAACTTAATAACAAAAGAACAGTAAATGAACGCCCAGATACCAAAAACACGCACTACCGAAATCACAGCCATAAACAGTAATCGTCATATTGCGTCATATTGCATCATATTGCGCCACCAACAGCCATTTTTCGTCCCCGCCATTTTACATCCCATTGGCTTATTAGCGGAAACACACTATATTTAAATATATTTATATTATTAACTTTTTTTCAAACAAATTGTTTAAATATTATATGCAATTAATTTTAAAATTTAAGAATATTTATCATCTACTTAAGTTAATATCGCTTCTCGGTCTGTTAGCGAGGCATGATACCTGTTCTCATCGGCTTAATATCTAATACACTGTTATTTTACCTAACGTTGCATATAAATATAAATATATATATATATATGTATATATAAAATTAATTTTAAAAATATATAATTTTTAATCGATACTCGAGAGATCAAATCGACCAATCGATAATTGAGACCAATCGTAGAATATTAGCATCAACGTTTGTCTATTATAAACATTAAACTTTTTTTCTATTTTTTTTTTTTTTGTTTTTTGAAAAGTATAATTTTTTTACAAAAAGTTTTCTGCGTATTTTAATTATGTGCAGTACTTTTGATAAATATATTTAGTCATTTTAAATAGAATATACGACAAATAACGGCGTTAATACCGATTTTTTTGGTTCGACCTTGTTAATTTGGTAAATTTCGAAACATAGTTCCAAAAATTGAAATTTTTCAAAAATTGTTCATCAACAGTAGTCGTTTTTATGCGAATGTAGTATGTATACCAAAAATGGTTTTAAATTTTTTTTAAGAAACTCAAGTTTGGGGGGAAAACTATATTATTAGACCAAGAAGAAGCCGGAAAAAAAGTTAAAAGTATATAGGTTCACGATATATTTGAAAAACCGAAAATTGAAGGAGAATATGCAACATTATTTCGAGAATTAATTGACGATGAAGTTAAATTTTTTCAATATTTCCGAATGTACATTTTTAAAATTTTATTTGTTAAGACCTTATTGGAAACTAGATAGGTGATAATTCCGAATACGACAAGTGAAAACGATTTTGGCATATTGTCTCAAGAATTCAGGATTTACAGTCGAAGACTTCATTTACATCCAGAGAATACTGACAAAATTGTTTTATCAGCCTGCGTACTGCATAATTATATTTAAAAAACTGACATAAAATATGAACAGAGTGAAGTTGAATTCAAAACATCCACCAACCTTTCTTCAATACCACGACAAGGAGGAAATTTTCAGATGATGTATAAATTTAGATTTTTTTTTCTCACAAAGGGCAAGGTCTACTGAATAAAATAATGTAAATTGACTTTCGCGCTTGTTATATTACATTTTTTTATTTTTTATTCTGTTATTTAGATATCGCGATAAATTTTATTAATAAACAAATAATAATTTCTATATAGAATTAAATTAATTTCAAAAAGTAACACGCTTACCAGAATAGTTCATTTTTTTTGCGCAATTTGCTCCCAATTTTTTATCTCTACGCAAAAGTATCATTGTACTTACAATTTGATAAATCATAACTTTCATCACGTTCACGAATATATTCAATTAACAGTTCCACATACATATTTCACAAATATAACATCATAAAGCAGAACGGTAAACAATTAAAAAATAAAAAACTAATTCGCACGGAATAGTTTAGAGAAAATTATAGTCGTGAACTGCTGTGTCGTCTATTCACAGTCACACACACTCGTCAATCATAACAGGCAGCGACAGGTACGCAGACAAAATGTTTTTTTCCAGAAATGTTCCTTGTAGCGTCAGTATGTGCCTTTGTGGTTACATGTCTGTGTCCGGTTAGTGTGAGCATATACACGCATATAAAACCTGTGTAAGCAATTTTGGTTCGTGTCGTGTTGTGCTGTTAAGTATGAATATAGACCTTGAATAGACCTTTATACTCAACATTCTTGAACATTTGCTCTATACAAGTTCAGCGTCAGTTGCCCCTCGAATAACGAAAGTAAATCACACACACACTAACAGACTATATAATCTTTTAAGCGTATTCTATCTTTATCGGGCGTATATATCTTATCATTTCCCAGATAGCATCGCGTTTTTATTAATTCGTCGTCATATTTGATTTACTTAAATTATCTACGTAACCCTACTCTGCTGTGAGAATACGATTATATATATATATATATATATATATATATATATATATATATATATATATATATATATATATACATATATATATACATATATATATATATATATATATATATACATATATAAATACATATCAAATTACTATTTTTGGCTAAGACACCCGGAAATAGCTCCCAGCAAAAGGAATACATTCATACACATACAAGATAATTCAACGTTGTTGTTGTCAAATATCTGTTTCTTTATAATACATAACCAAATCACACAACATAAAAAATCGTATATATTATATTAATACATTTCAAATTAGCAATATTTTTCGCGATAACAATATAATACCTTGACGAATGCAGTATGAAGTGTGTGTGTTTTTTGCTTTATATTAACATCGTTTTGAACAGCAAAAGTATGTGTGTACGTGTTTCGCCTTCTATTTTTTGTCGAATACTTTCGAAAATTACTTGTATAAAAAATATTATATATATTGTATTTAAGAAATATAGAATGTAAATAAATAAAAATAAAACAAAAATTACGATATGCGACGAAAAAATAACAGTCGAAAGAAAATAAGTTCAGATACTGACGGTGTTAAAATACAAGAAGCGAATGAATTTCATTACTTTGGTAGTAAAATCACCAGAGATTTTGGTAGGTGTAGCGAGGACATTAAAAAACGGATCAATCAAGCAAAACACGTTTTTTACGATCGGAAAAATATTTTAACCAACAAGGCTATAAGTACAAATTTGAGGAAAAAAATTTTAACCCTATTTGTTTGGAATGCAGCGTTTTACGGATGTGAAACATGGATGATTGGTAAGGCAGAAAAAAAAACCATAGAAGCCTTCGAAATATGGTGCTGTAGGAGAATGCTGAAAATAGATTGACCGATAAATTAACAAATGAAGAGGTGTTAGAAAAAATTGGCGAAAGAAGAACATTATGGAAAAAAATAATAAAACGAAGAACTAATATGATCGGTCACATTTTAAGACGTGAAAGCCTATTAAAGATAATTATAGAAGGACGGATGAATGGGAAACGCGGAAAGGGAAGACCAAGAAATCAATATATGATAGCACATGATATACGGATATGAAGAGGAAAACAGAAAACCGTCAGCTGTGGAACAAATTAGCAAACCAGTCTTAGGACTGATGACTACATGATGATATATATTATATATAAAATAAAGCCTTTATTTCATTTACATTATCAAAAAATACATGCATAAAATAATTAAAATTAATGATAATAATGAAAGCCCAAATTGAGCAAAGGCCTCTTCCGTTTTTTCTTTTTTGTTTTTTGTACTTTGAAGAAACATATTCAACACCTATTTTCTTCCAAATCGTTCTATCTCTTGCTTTCAGCATCCAATTGATCCCAACATATTTAACAATGTCGCCTTTCCATCGTCTTTTTCGTCTTTGAATTAACCTTTTAGCGGAATCTATATATATATATATATATATATATATATATATATATATATATGTATGTATACATGTATATATACCACTCTCTCTGTCTGATCTAGTTAGGGAAATGATTATTCTGGTCGAGTGGAAAGAGAAAAAAATCAATTTAATTTCGTATACTTTAATTTATTAATTTCGACAGTTTCTTAATTCGTAAAAATAAACACCGCTTAAAGGATCGTCTTCATTTTCAATACATTTACGAAGTATTAGTCTCGAAATAAAAATTTTAACCCTTTCAGAGTCGTACACTATAAACTCTGCAAAATTATAAATTTTTTATACAGCGGCTATTTATTATACAAAATATTCTTAAGTGAACTGGTAGATAATTTTCAACGTATTTTGTATAAATATGTATAAAATTGTGACATTTCGCAACGAGCAGTTAATAGAAAATTTCGTTAGCATTCTACCATATGGCGAACATTGTGACCGACAGAGTTAAAAGAATTTTTCTCGAACGATTTACGAAGATTTTCCATCATGTTTCGCGGTAGGCTATGTTTATTAACGCGTATTCTCAAATTTTCTGTTAAAACTAATAGATCCAATCCCGTTATAGCGTCACTTTCCAGTCGTTTTTTCTTAACGTCGTCTTCACACCGATATTCTGAAATATCCACCTTACCTTTCTATCCGATTTAAGTTTCCGGATACAAACGTAACGACTCCGAGAATTGATTAAATTTAAAGGTTGGCGAGGTTCTAAATAACTTTAGGAGATCCGGAGCAGTTTTTTTTTTTTTTTTTAAGTTCGTAGATTTTTCGGTAAATACGAATATTTTATTCGGAAGTCGGAAAATTAGAATACCTAGGAAAGATATTCGTTTTATTAATACTGTTATTCATTTTGCGGAATTTGATGAATTTATAATGTTACATTAATATTTTTCATTTTATTTTTTTTTTAAATCTTTTTAAATATTCACTTGATAATGGTCTAACAGCCGAAAAGCTTTGTGATTTTGCACGAAGAAAAATTTTAGTGATTTTAACCTGGTTTTTTTTGCTGTTTAATTTGTACCGAAATGAATTTCAATGTTTTCTGTTTATTAAACAAGTATATAGTACGAGATGAACGTAACTAGGATTTTTGCGAAACGTCTAAAAAGTGCCAGAGTAGAAAATAGTGCAGCAAAGGAACTACAAAACGGGCACAATTATATGATTTAATAATATTGTAACGAACCTATTCGATATCGCCGATTACAGCGTTCCTTATTACAAGCCTGTCGACTAGTGTACTCTATTCCGAATTTGCTCCTGCAGCGAGTCCACGCATTTTTTTTTTTTTTGTATGATCGGCAGTCCCGAAATCATTTCGAACGAATTATTTTTAATCGTTGCGACGTACAATTCTAAATTACATACGGACAAAAAAAAATATTAATAATCGAAGGTAATAATTCGCACTCGTAAGAAAAAATAAATTAGTTTTCTAATTAATAATGCTCGCAATTTTTAAGTTCTCAATATTTATTTCGTGATAAAAAAACAAAGTCCCGTTTGTATTAAAGCCACCCCAAAAACTAGTTTTTACAATTAATAAAAAGTAACTTCCGAATAATACAATAGATTCCAAGCGTTATTTCGTTCCAGGTTTATTGCTTAACAATATTTAAAAAAAAAAACAATCAAATAGGTTTCAACTCCATCATTTCTGAATAATCCGTGGCGACATGCGTGCGTAGGCAAAATTTGCGTGTAATTTTTTTTTACAAATCGGGCAAACAAATTTGCACTGTCCACCGCATTCATTCCTAAAGTGAGCCATCATGGAGTATTTGTATTTGTACGATCACCCACAATTATTCAGATAATGAAACCGATCGACGGAATTACTTCCAATTCTTCCAACGGTCCCGACTAATTCTAAATCATAAATTAATTACGAATAAACCAAAGTTATTATCTATCATTAACATTATGGTCCGCATTTAATCTAAGTCGTGGTAATTATAAATAAATATACTAAATATACATATATATATTGCGACGTACCCTCAATTATTAATTCCCATCAGTGATGCCAAATTATACGCGTGATGCTCCGAATACATTATTTAAAAATATTTGGTGTTGGTGAAAAACACAATTATTATTTTATTTTAATACCAATTTATCGCTGTTTCAGTGTATCGATCTAAAAATATTCCCGTGTTTCGAATATTTATATTACTATTATTATTATTATTATTATTATTGCCAAAATACCCAAAACTATCCTATTAGATCTACGCTAGTCTCACTCTCAGAGCCTCGGCGTATACGCACATATATGATTTATTATTATTATTATACCTATCCTACTATAATTATTATTGTGTGATGGAAATTATACAAACACGGCATATATTGGTAAAACTGAAATATGATTTAAATTTTAATTCTTTTTACCTGATTTTCTGATGATTCATATTCACAATGTCCGTTCAGAGATGCTGAGTAATTAAAGAAAACGAAAGATAATTTAAATTAAAAAATATTTTATTTGAAAAATTTTAAAATAGCGCGTAACATATTGTTGCCATTAATTCCGCGGATAAAACTTTTTACGATACGATATATTAACGTAACGATATATAAATGCACGTAATATATCTATACGCTTATTCCTATATCTCGGAATACACCATTTTAATATATATATATATATATATGTTTTTTTTTAACATCAATAATTTGGATTTTTAAATGTACATTACTACTGCAGGCCATGAAACCGTTTTGGAGTTTATATAATATATTGTATATGTATATACACACACATATAAATTTGCCGCAAGAAATTTGAATGAAAATCTAACTTACAACACAAAATACCATAAACATTTTGAAATAATGTACATTTATTATTACCTACTTATAATTACTACAATTTAATGGGAAAATAAAAACCAGAGTAAAAATATGTAACTCAATATATAACTTCTAACATAGCCAGTGGCGTAGCCAGACTTGGTTGAAAAGAGGGGTTCGAACAAAACTAAATTATAACAGTAAATACGAGTTAAATTGAACTTTAAGTAAATAACCAAAACTCAAGTAGATTAAACCCCAAGCAATCCAACTCGCCAGATTTATTTTTATACTTATTAGAAGTCGAATATGTAACTCTATTAGAAGCAATAGATGGCATAAATACTTGGAACACACTAATAGTATGTTATTGAGGACAGAAGCAGATGGTTACAAAGTAAAATAAATTCCGCGAAAAAAAAAATTATAAATAATGATTTTATATTTTTTGAAGGAATAATACATAGTAATACTTAACTAAATTTAAAATTCAAAATCTATTCTTCGCGTTTTGCTACACAATTCTTCTAGTATCTCCTATATTACAAAACTATTTATTTACTTCAAAAACAACGAAATTTAAATAAAATAAATGTAAATTAAAAAAAAAATATATGTTTAACAAATACAAAACTGCATTTAACAACGAGTATATATTTTTCAATTTTATTAAAAATAAAATTATACGAATAAATTAATTTAATTTGTCATATTTTTAGTAGAGCTTCACTTTGGCAAAAATTTCTTATGTATTCCACCGACGTGCGTACGTAAACTCGATTTCTGCGAAAATTTCTTATTACAAATCGGGCAAATAAATCTATATTGTACACCGCATTCGTTCCTAAAATGAGCCATCATGTTTTTTTTATATTTGTACGATCGACCGCAATTATTTAAACAATGAAATCGGCTCGTATTTCCAGTCGGTATAACGTAATCGTGAAGTTCTAAATTACAAGAGGGGGAAAAATAAATCGATTAATTATACTATTCGAAACCGAAATATATAAATTAATAAATCAAATAGTGTCCGATTAATAAATTAGTGTCGTTACTCTTTAATAGACGTCGTTTTCTGGAATAATTCGATCGATGATGTCCGCGATATATTTAACTCGGCGTTCGATATATTTGAAAGTATCGCGAAGAGACAAAAAGTCGCAACCAAAAACATCTATAACATAGTGGTAGTAAACAGTACAATCTTGCAATTCTTCGTTTAACCAATACAGAATCTATCTAATATATATATATATATATATATATATATATATATATATATATATATATTTTTAATTATTAAACGCTTGCCACGTATATCTCAGTCGTTATTGAAAAAATACATTTGTTATCGCACGATGTTTTTACTTACAATAATCGACCATTTTTCGCCACAAACGTCTCTTTGGACGAAAATAGCTTTATCTCTTTTCCTTCGATCAGTCATAATTATAATATTATCCTAACTACGTATTTTCTCCAGTAATAATTCCAACATAGATCACACCCACTTCTATTGCGAAGCAATTTGTATTATAATTTTGTTTTTTTATTAAACGAGATTAAACTTTTATCTTTACTTAGATGTTAAATTTAGAACATACTATTAGATACTAATTTACTTTCGATGAAAAAAAAATTAAACCGTCTACGTCATCTATCTTCAATTCTCATCATCGCTATATGAAATACGTACACGTATGATCGTGAAAAAATTTTCGGATATGCACATCGTGCGTTATATAACAACGCGAAAAACCCACAGTTTAGATATACATATAATGTATATAGATAATAAATATATACTTTATGCAGTGGCACATCCACTTCGTATAACACCATATGCGCGAGCATATGCATCTCAAATATATACCTCATTTTGTACGTAAAAATAAACGTACAATGAGTAGTCACGACGTTCGACAACGAACAATACGACGGATGATGATGATGATATATATATATATTGTATATCACGAAAAACGCTACAAAAAATTAATAACGGTCATTTAAATAAAAAATAAAATAAAAATTTAAATTTAACTTTAAAAAACTACTCAATGTCCTAACATCTCGTACGATTCTAATCTATCGAAATTAACACGTCATAAAACAAATATATATGACAGCAATGTCAAATACCACAAAATTATTATATTACAATTTAATAATTATATATATATATATATATTATAATTATTTAATAGTTATATACATATATATACAATTGAGAAAATAAATATCTTTAAATCAAAATGAATTCAGTTATAGGAACAAACAAAACTACTACATTTTCATATATGGCAATAACGTTAAATATCACGAAATTAATACATTATAATTTAATAGTTATATACATATATAATGATTTAATAATTATATACATATATACAAGTGAGAAACTAAATACCTTTAAATCAAAATGAATTCAGTTATAGGAACAAATAAAACTACTACACTTTCATTATTTTCAGGGACAAAGAATATTTTTAATAGTTAGATTATCATATACATGTGTGTATATGGATATTATTAAAAAGTATCCATTCGAGTTTTACATTATTTCTGGAATAGTTTTAATTCTACCCATTCTTTAAAAAATTTATTATGTATTAAACCAACGTGGGTACGTAAATTTGTTCTCTGCGAGAATTTTTTATCGCAAAACGGGCAAACAAATTTGCACTGTCCGCCGCATTCGTTCCTAAAATGAGCCATCATGTGGTATTTGTATTTGTACGATCGGCCGCAATTATTTACGCAATGAAATCGATTTGTCGAATTATCCGCAACATTCGCGAGCAATTCTATTACAAAATCGACAATCGGCAATTATTAAAAATAAACAAACAAATTAACTAAAAATAATTCCACCATTTCGCATATTTACTTGGTCTTCATTTTAAGAAACATTTTAACCGGGTGAACACGATCGAAATTGTATTCGTGAAAAACCGTAATCTGAGCTATAAATATATACTTTATGCAGTGACACCCCCACTCCATATAACATCATATGCGCGACCATCTGCATCTCATATAAATTACACCTTGAATGGTAGCTCATTTTGTACGTAAAAATAAACGTACAATGACTAGTCACGACGTTCGGCAATGAACAATACGACGGATGATATATATATATATATATATATATATATATATATATATATATATATATATATATATATTTTAACAAAACAAAATAAAATTGAAGATAATCACTAAAAAAATTTTTTATTACACGAATACGAAGCTTTTCGACTATTAAGTCATTTTCAAGCTTTTGTTAAAAATTTTTACAAATAAACTAAAGATATTACTAAAAAAAACTTTATAAATATCGATACATTGAATAGCCAGATATAAAAAAAAAAAATTTTTTACAATAATATGTAGTTATAAAACCGATTTTAAAATTAATTCTTCATCAAAATTAATCATATTATTTAATAAATTATTACTACTTCTATGTTTTATAATTTGTAATTTTTCTAATAATTTTCTTTTTTTAAATTTATATTCTATGTGTAAAATTTTTATATTATCTGTAATGTTTTCTATAAAATGTTTTTCTTCTCTACAGTGCTTACCATAAAGTGACTTGTCATCATTTTAATTTTTTTTTTTTTTTTTTTTTAATTTTTTATATAATGTGGAATGTAGTGATTTTTTATGAAAAAATCAGTTGAAAATTAGTTAAATCACTATTATTTATTTTCTTAAGGAAAACACAAAGCTTTTCGGCATTTACGCCATTATCAAGTGAAAAATTTTAAAAAATCACAATTTTAAAAATATAAACTAAATATAATTACTTAAAAATATGTGATGGTAATTTTGAAAATATGATCCAAAAATGATGTCTGCTTCTGTCGGTCTATTTTTGATTTGTTGAAAATTAATATCAGTATAATTTTCATTTTTGTATGAATTAAAGTGTTCTCTTAGTCTATTATTTATTTGACGTCCTGTTTCACCTATATAAAACTTATTACATGTTGAGCAGTTTATTCTATATACTTCAGATTTTTATAATACCCTATAATCTTCTATTTTATTGTTGCAAATTGATTTAAATAATGTTTTATTATTATTTATTGCTATCCTAATATTGTACTTTTTAAAGATTTTTAAAATTTGTATGTGTATTTTCCTATATATTTAATTGATCCTAAATATTTATCTTTTTCTTTTTTATGTTGTAAAGAACTATTATTTGGTTTGTTCCATAATTGATCTACAATTTTGATGAAGAATTAATTTTAAAATCGGTTTTATAACTACATATTATTGTAAAAATTTTTTTTTTTTTTATATCTGGCTATTCAATGTATCGATATTTATAAAGTTTTTTTTAGTAATATCTTTAGTTTATTTGTAAAAATTTTTAATAAAAGCTTGAAAATGACTTAATAGTCGAAAAGCTTCGTATTCGTGTAATAAAAAAATTTTTTAGTGATTATCTTCAATTTTATTACATCAACATATATATATATATAAATATATATATATTTATATATATTTATATATATATATATATATATATATATATATATATATATATATATATATATATATATATAGAGGCATTATATGCAGCGGAGAGCCTAAAAATGAACCAAAAAAGATTAAATGAACAGCTTGAAATCGCAGAAAGAAAAATCGTTAGTAGAATAATAGGACCAGTGAAACAAGGTGAAAAATATATAAAACGAAGTAATCGAGAAATATATCAACATGTGGAAAAAATTACTGCAGCGATCCGGAAAAGAAGAATACGATTTTATGGACATATGCAACGGATGGAGGAGAGTAGGCTCACCGGAAGATTATTTAAGTACATGCGAAAACTAAAAATGAACGATACATGGTATACAGAAACTAAAAATGACATGGCGGAACTGAATATTATGCCTGAAGATGTAGAACAGCGAGTTATATTAAAGAAAAACTATTTAATTGTAAAGAATTCGCGGAAAAGCAAGGAAGAAGAACTGGCACTTTGTGGACCGAAGAACGAAAAAAAAGACACAGTGAAAGGATGAAAGCAGTATGGAAAAAAAAGGAAGAAAAATGGCAGGACCAGTTGATAACGTAGTCCATTAGTGGCTCATTCGAAATAATAATAATAATGTACATATATATAGTTTGTGTTGTGTGTGTTCGTGTCAAAAATAAAGTTGCATAAAAATTTAATCTGTAATGTATAACACAAAAAATACTACGAAAAATTAATAATGTCCATTTAAATAAAAAAAAAAATTAAATTTAACTTCAAAAAACTATTCAATGTTCTAACATCTCGTACGCCTCTAATCTATCGAAATTAACACGTCATAAAACAAATATATATGGCAATAACGTCGAATATCACGAAATTAATATATTATAATTTAATAATTATATACATATATATATATATATATATATATATATATATATATATATATATATATATATATATATATTGATTTAATGATTTAATAATTATATACATATATACAATTGAGAAAATAAATACCTTTAAATGAAAATGAATTCAGTTATAAGAACAAATAAAACTACTAGCTTTTTATTATTTTTACGGACAAAGAATATTTTTAATAGTAAGATTATTATATAGATGTGCGTATATGGATATTATTAAAAAATATCCATCACCATTCGACTTTTAAATTATTTCTGTAATACTTTTAATTCCGCTTCTGTAAAAAATTTATTATGTATTAAACCAAGGTGGGTACGTAAATTTCTTTTTTGCGAAAATGTTTTATCGCAAAACGGGCAAACAAATTTGCACTGTCCGCCGCATTCGTTCCTAAAATGAGCCATCATGTGGTATTTGTATTTGTACGATCGACCGCAATTATTTACACAATGAAATCGATTTGAAGAATTATCCACAACGTCCGCGAGCAATTCTATTACAAAATCGATAATCGGCAATTATTAAAAATAAACAAAGAAATTAACTAAAAATAATTCCACCATTTCGCATTCTAACTTGGTTTTCATTTTAAGAAACATTTTAACCGAATGAACACGATCGAGATTATATTCGTGAAAAACCGTCAGCTGATTATATTTTTTTCATTTGTATTAAATACATTCTAAAAAATAAACAATTTCCGAGTTTGCATAATCGTGTGTTTTGAACACACTAGCGCGCGCACACACACACAGATATGTGTGTTTGTTGTTACGAGATGTCGACACAACTATAGGAATAATTTAAAAAAAAAATTATAATAAAAGAAATCAACAATTTGAAATATACAAATATCGTAATAAAACTTAATATTTAAAATATACAAATGTAATAATAAAATTTAGTATCGAAAATGTACAAATGTAATAATATTAATAATTAAAAGATACAAATATAATAATAAAACTTAATATTTAAAATATACAAGAGTAGTAAAAACACATATATGTGATTAAAGATTACTTTATCGAACATATTATATAACACAAAAAATAAGATTAATCTTACAAAATTTTCGACATAAGCGGTAGAAAATATAATAAATTAAGAAATAAATATATTCACCGCTTCTCTACTAATGCGGTTATTTAAATGTAATTTGTCATAATTATATATATATATATATATATATATATATATATATATATATATATATATATATTATTTTTTTACAATTATAGAACGAATATTTGGAAAGGTCAACTATAATATAACGCGATAAATAACTAAAAAAAAAACATATGTAAATATGTGTGTATTATCATTTCGAGCGTGTAACATCCGTTTTAATCAAAAATAATTTCAGTTTGAATATAACCACATGCGTTAGAATAAAAGTTTAAAAATAGTTTTCAAACCGTTGTCATTTCAAGACGGGATACATTTCCGAAATTCGCTGAACATTCATTCTACAGGAATATCTTCCGTAAATATTAGGTTCTGATTGCACCACAGACGCACACATATACGTGTATATATAAAGAAATAAATTCTTACAAATAAGAAAATTTAGCAATTACTTGAATAAAAACTTACTACTTAAAAAATACTTTATTATGACGTATTTGAGTGAATACGTATTCGATATTATAAAGCAGTATGCTCGAAGACAAGCAGGCAGAGCAGGAGGCCATCCTAACAGTTTTGTCTAAATACATGTTGCGACACTTCCAATGACGTGAGAATATTAAAGCGCAGTAAACCACCAGATCTAGTTTAAGGTAACAGCTTCGGGCGAGCACCGCTGCTAGCTTCTTCCCCTTATGACAGATAACAAACACTAAAAATATCGGTATTAAAAAAATAATACAAACTTGAGTAAATTAACAATCCGCTAGGATTTCTTATTACATACTGTTCGCTTAAATTTATAACCACTATACGGTAGTTGTATTTGAACTAACCGCCTCATTTATTCCTTAACCCTTTCGATCGTAGTATTCCCAAATGGGACATGCTACTTTAAACAACATCGACAAGTCGAATGAACAGACAGATCAAATTCTAAATTACAGATTAAATATTTATACGTGATGACTATTATAGACACGTACAAAGTTTTGATTAAAATCATATTATTTAAATATATATATATATCAATTAATTGAAAGAAAACATTATTGATTTAATGATTTCGCCGTGGATTAATGCAACGTGACATTTTTGATTGGGTTGTTTTTTCTACGCGTATACATTAAGCGCGACCACAAATTTCGTTTGTATTTATAGGAAAGTCCACAACCGTTGAGACAATAAAATTCGTCCATCTGTGACGTAGTATTCGCATCGAAATTCACATTTTTCGAACTACGAAAATAATGCGCTTTGCATTATAAAATCAAACAAAATTGTTTACACACACTGCTATTCCGTTTAATTATATATATATATATATATATATATATATATATATATATATATATATATATATATATATACACATATATATTAGAAAATAAATTAAATAAATCGAAATACGTACGTCTTAAAATTTATAAAATATTTTATTTCGACAGTATTTATTATTGTTTCGTGCATTAAATACGTAATACGCGTCACAAAAACCCATAAAAAAAATCCCAGACAAAAGAATGTGACACATGCATTGAAATCGTTTATATTGTATACACACGTTATATGCTAGAATATTACCGCGTTACATACAAATATACGAACACGCCACACATACATATATATATATATATATATATATATATATATATATATATATATAAAATAAATGTATTTACTTACGTTATAGCATGTGAAATTAGCACTGTTACACGTCAAATATACACAAAACTTGTCGCAAGTAAATAACCTTTAAACACTGACTAATTAATATCGATATTCTAACATTATGAAATTTACTGGAACGAGTATTTCATAATAAAATTATTCGATAAAAAAAATACTTTATAAAATATCATAAATGACGTTCAGCCATTAACCAGTAACTGAGGTAACATTTCCCGGCTCTAAATGCGACAAATCAAGTTCGTACGTGGCTGCCTAGACAGTTCCCGTTATCGAAATTACGTACATAATAATATCGACGAAAATGAACCAACAAACGCTGTTTTACGGAATTTATTTTGATCGAATCATGGCGATATTTGTAAATAAAAATTCCTTAAAAATAAACATTATACAATGCACGCGAGTTATTACAGTTGGACGAATTTATATAATTCTATGAACAACACTATTAGTTACGTATTTATTGATACAAAGTCTATTAAAAAATTTAATACTTTAATAAGTAACACGATAAGAAAAGTAAAAAAAGGAAGAAAACTATAAAATATTAAGCCGTTTTTATGCGCTTCGCAAATTGTAAAACATTCGACAACGCACGATCCAATATTGCGAGAAAAATGAAGACATTTTAAAACATGTCCCGAAAATAGTATAAAATGCTCTAAACATTTTTTAACTTGCCCATAGTATTTGAATTAAATTTTTATTAAAAAAAAGAAATTAAACGAAAAAAATTACTTCAAAATTCATTCATACCTAAGACACGACAGTATTATACCTCTGTGGTTTTGTATTAGCAATAACCGGATCCATCGTTGATTGCATATTTTCACGACATCTAATTTTCAGCAAAACAAATATTAACGAACACAATTAGTCATAATTCACCAACAGAAATAATGAAAACGTCGACATTTTAATCGATGTTTTAAAAAGAATTATAAAATTTTCCAACAGTTTCTCGAGCTCGTATATAAAATTGAAATTTGATCGACATTAAATTTTCCTCTCTACGGTGTACATATATGAACATGTTTTCAACTAGGTGAATAATCCAATTGTTCCTAGCATATTGCGAATATGCACATACATAAATAATATGCACGCACACACACAATATATATATATATATATATATACATTCAACGTACGGCATTTATTCTATTTATTTGTTATATCGAATGAAAAGATTTTCATATGTAGGTTATTCAAGAAATTAAAAAACTATTTTTGCATGTATTCTTAACTTTTACTCTCTGTACTGCCACTTCATAGCATTTATTAATCCATCTATTATAATATATATATCCGTGGCGTAGCGTGAATTTCAAAATGGAGGAAGCACCATAATGAAACATTTTTTTACGTATATAAAAATAGATATATGTAAAATTCAGTTAAATACATAACAAAAATAAAAATTATGAAATACCATATACACTAAAATTAACAAAATATCTAATTTTTTGTAAATTAATTCTATCCTTCTATTCTTCTTTGCGAAAATATCTATTACATCATCATAAAAGGATGGTCATTTCCTAATGTTTGATACAAATCCTTTTTCAACACTAAGAAGAGCTAACGAAGATATCAAAAAAATCGAATCAAAGTTTTCGCGGAATTCTAAAAGATAATCGCGAAATGATTCTTTTTGAGACAAAAACTAATGTCAAATATTTCTTTTGAAGTACTTGAAACAGTAAATGATATTCTAGAAATATGGAATAAAATATCAGTAGTAAAAACAATCAAAGTCTTCTAAATATGACATCAAGCCACGCACTGGACAAATCGTTTCTGAATCCCACACATATCCGCATTTGTAATAAATCGTGTAATTATATCTTTTAATTTCTTCTTATATTCATTTACTATTTCCACTAATCTATCTAGTGTTGTAATTCGAGCGTGTTGGTGATAAAGTGGGAACCCGTTTTTTTTTTTAATTCAGTGTCTAACACCACAGTTCTCTTTGTGGATAAAAATAGTAGCAAAACTGAAAAGAGGAATAAAAGATATTTTACACGGTTTTATGTAGCTAACAGACTGAGAGAGAACTAAATTCAATTTATGAGCATAACAGTGAATAAAAATGGCTTGAGGATACTTATTTTTAATTCGTGATTGAAGACTGTTATGCTCACCAGCCATCACTGCTACGCCGTCATAAGTTTGAGCAATTAATTTTTTTCACATTTAAAGTCCTTTAAAGTTTCAGAAAGTTTTCCGCTAAATACTGAACACTTCGATCAGTACTTACATTCTGATAATATAAAAATCTTTCTTCGACATTACCCAGTCTCTGTTACGTATCGAAGTACAGTTGATAATTGAGATTTTGTAGCAACATCGGTTGTGTCATCCATTATAACTGATACAAATAACGAATTTGATAGTTCAGATTCTATTTAATTTATCATCGCCTCGGAAATAGATGTAATGATATTATTTTGAATATCCCCAGCCGGTAATGCAGAAAAAACTATTGAATTAATCAAGTGATTTTCTAAGTCAAATTCACTCAAAATTTCCCGTGTTCATTGAATTTTCATATTCATTATGCCCTTCAAAAGCAAGTTCTTGTTTTCCTAAAAAGCATGCAACTTTTATCATACAACTAAGAATTTTTATACTTTTTTTTACATTTTCATTATGCATTTGAACTAAAAGGGAACTGTTTATTTAAACAGTTTTCAATACGAGTTTTTCCAAATTGTTTAAGCCGTTTAAAACAAATAATACGGTTAACAGACAGTTTATGTCATTTCTATGCTTTACGCAGATTATTCCAATCATCAAAAAGCCACTTGCATTCCGTACATTTAGTTTTTGGTTAAATAAAAGGCGAGCCCAATAAAACGGTTCTTTTTATTTTCATACAACCGCATAACCATGGGGTTGTTGTGTATAAATTTGTTTGAAAATGGCGATTAAATGTTTTGTCCTCTTGATTTTGTAATCAAATTTTCTAAACCCGGCGTTGGTCTATACTTTGAATATTAATTTTCTCTTGAAAATTTAATGCGCTCTAAAATTAACCAGTAGAATTTTTTCAATAACGCAATTGCATACAGCTTCAATTTCGGAAGAGATTGCATTTGAACAGACTGGTGCATTAGTAGTTGCCGAAAATAATGACGAACGAGCCGGCACAGTCTGTTTTGTAAACAGACCATGACGCGACCCTATCATCGCTTCCAGTTCAACATAGTATAGAAAAGCGATCAAACTAAAACATGTCGCAACTAAAACATGTCGCAACTACAACAATACCACATAAACATAAGCGACAACGTTGTTGGCCAGCGTATGTGACCAGAAAAGCGCTTTGCTCTATCGCGTCCAGATTGACACACACGCATATATTTCCTTCACTCTCAATACACACACATACAGTTGCGATCGCATAGATAAAAATTCGGGCAAATCCAATGTGACCTCGAAAGCGGCAGAGCCTAGGGTTTCCAGTTGCGTGCGCAGCCTTTTTTAGTTATCACTAATATGCACAAATCGTAAGTGAAATATGAAGTTATTCCGATCACTCACTTGTGAGTGATTTTTATCTAACGGGGGTTGGTTTTTTATAATACTTTTTAATTTTTATATTTAAAATTATTCAACAAGTTACTTAATTTTTTTTCTGTGACTAATGGTCTTTTCATAGATACTAAAGAACAATTATATACTCATCATTATCTATGTATTTCTGTACGTATTTATAGATCGATATACTTATATAAAATATATATCAACATAAAATATATATTATTTAAAAGTAAAACTATGAAATTACTCGCGTCATAACTTGAAACATAATTTCTTAATTTATAATTTTATACAAACGAAACGCTGCAACTAATATATTTTCTATATCGATAATTACGTTACATGCGACATTTCGACCTTAATTAATTCACAAGATGACACAAAGAAGATGGACGGTGTTGGTTTTTTCTTTTGAATAACTCAAAAACTAGTCGACCAAAATGTTTGAATGATATTTTTTATTTACAAATAGGAAAACGAAAGATTACCTAACAATCATTTGTGGAACACAATATCGTTCAGATACAATACATTCATTCATTCTTTACATAATTTTAAAACAAAGCATAACTTTGAATTATTTTCGAAACCATCTTTACACTGTCGTGATAACTTAAACCGCACGAAAACTAACCTCTCGTATGTACACTATAAACGTGGAGCACGCGATTTGCCTTGTCTTTTTCACTTATCAGTTACCCAAAGAGCAATCATTTCGCGTGGTAGTACGTCACTTACACCACACAATGCCTCCTAAAGAAATAAAGATAGAATTTAAAAAATTAGGATACTCGGTGAAATCTGTAACCAATATATCTTCCATAAAAAAATATCCTCTTCCCGTGTTTTTCGTTGATTTAAACCAGTTACCCATAAATAAATAAATATTTAAAGTAACTTCATTACTACATTCGGTAATTTCGGTAAAGGAACCAAGAAAACCTAGACAACTTCCTCAGTGCACAAGGTGTCAAAATTATGCGCATACTAGGCGATCTTGTAACCTGCCTTTTCGTTGTGTCAAATGTGAGGAAAACACGACTCAGTTGTAACAAAACAATTTACCAGCGAAATGTGCCTTGTGCAATGGTCCTCACACATCAAACTGTCGTGGCTGATCCGCTTACAAAGAAGAATTATTGTTTCTAAATCCAGTTCCAATAAGGAGTAGAAGATACGAGTATATCGAAATAGACCGTGAAAATTTCCCCCCATTAATCAATAATAATACTGTCAATAATGACTATAATAATAATAATAATAATAATAATAATAATAATAATAATAATGCAAGCGATAACAGTGTGAATAATATTAATATTACCAGTAAAACTGCGCAAAGAGAACAGATTAGTTATGCAAACATAGTACAACCACAAAATACATCCAGATCGTTAGAAAATTCTTCGAACACATTAACAGAATGCTTATCTAGTTTCTTAGATGAATTTAAAACCATTATTAATCCCTTAATTAACTTGATTATCGAAGTTATAGATGTTATTTTAATTCAATCCAAACGACACTGCTTCCATAAATCTGACTCAACCACCCCTGGCAATTACGTTATGGACCGCAAATGGACTTCATCAGAAAAAATTAGAGCTAGAATTTTTTCTTAAACGAAACGTATTGATGTAGCATTTATCACGGAAACCCATCTGACAGCAAACAATTCATGTTCGATTTCTGGTTATAACATAATAGTAGAATGAGTTGATTGTTGTGCTCATGTGGTTATCGTTTGTTTCATGCGTTCGCTATTATCGGTAAAACGGGTTGTTATTAAGGTTTTATTATTATTATTAATTGTGCGTATTATTCCGGGTATCTACGTTATACCGTAAGATACGTATTATTAATTATTTATCACAATTTGGTCGATCACCGATAAGCTCGTTCCATTTATTTGTTGGTGGTTGGCGCTGTGTGCATGTGTATATATATGTGTATATATACGTCCGTGTGGACTGTATTTATTAGTATTCGTGAGTTTATCACTTTGTGTGAGCGCGTTTTACAGGTGCGCATCGTGTTAGGGCACCTGCACTTTACGTACATACATAATATCTTGTGTGCACGTTGCCAGATCTTAATATGATACTCTCCCCACCCCGACAACGCAAAGTACAAACAGCGAGCGACGAAGTAATTGATGAGCAACAGCAGCAGCAGGTAGCATGTTCATCTTTATCTCTCGCAGCGGCTGATAATGAAGCTGTAGACACCACATTGATCGAAAAACAGTTACAACCGTTGAAACTAACTAGAGATAACGACGGTCAATTTAAATTAAAACGACAATTGTCAAACACGACTACTAACGAGAGTGATCAAAATGATTGGCATATTCCTGAACGTACGAGTAAAGTACAAAAAAAAACAGCCTATCAAGTAAATGTGAATAAAAAGCGAAATATTTTTGAATTTCTAACGGCTGATAACAATGACGAAATTGATAACGACAATATGCAAGTTGAAAATGGCCAAAGGGACGATAATAACATGAGAGTCGAACATAAGAAAGAAGACAATAGTTATGTCAACAGGATTAAAAATATCAAACCACCGCCGATTATGGTAAAAAATATACAGAATTTTAACACATTCCGGAAATTTATGTTAACAATACCAAATGCGCAATATACGCTTAAATCTAAACAGGTGTCACTATTTTTCCACTAAATCCGTTAAGTTATCGCGCTATTGTTAAAACTTTAAAGGAAAATAAATACTTCTACTACACATGTTCATTGGCAGAAGAGAAATCGTTTAGGGTCGTGATTAAAAACCTTCATCCGACAACGGAAATAAATGACATAAAGGAACAAATCCAATCTGAAGGGTTTGAAGTGTTCGGAATTACCAACATTCTAAAGAACAAAACAAAACAACCATTACCGATTTTCTATATAGATTTAAAACCGTCCCCAAAAAATGTGGCGATATATTTAAAATTAACCGCCTTCTAAATACGCTTGTAGTTGTTGAGGAACCATACAAGGACCATACACCTCAACAATGTAAAAGGTGTCAGCTTTTCGGACACACTGCAAATTATTGTAATTTACTAGTGCGATGTGTTAAATGCGCTGGTAAACATGATACAAAATCTTGCAACAAAAGTGCAAACGAACCAGCTGTATGTGCGTTATGTAATGGTAGTCACACAGCCAGTTATAGAGGATGTACCTTTTATAAACAGCAGACTAAATTTTATAATAAAACGCGTACATTAAGTATGAAAACTGAAGAAAATAATAATCATATTTTCCACCCATCAAATGATACTTCGGCAAACACACGCAAAAATGTTACAAATGTTAACCATCAAACGTGTACTAGTGTAACTAAAGCAAACAAAATAAATTATGCTCAACGTTCGGTGGCATTCGTAGACAATGAAACTGATCAATTAAACCAAAATAATGATATTTCATTAATGTTAAATTCATTAAATTATTGATAAACCCATTAATCTCACTATTGACGAGAGTAATAGATAAGATATTACCTTAAATGTTAAACAACGCGAACAAGGTCACTCATCACTCACTTATAATAATGTTGTGGAATGCTAATGGCATTGCACAAAAAAAATGAGTTAGAAATTTTTCTTAAACAAAATACCATTGATGTTAGCGGTAATAACTGAAACACACCTTATACATGAAAAAAGCTTCAAAATGCATGGCTATTATGTATACACAGCCCACCATCCAGATGGCACTAGTCATGGTGGTACAATGGTTATGGTTAAAAACACCCTCAAGCAACATAAACATTTTTCACGGAGTACTCTTGCATACCAGATGGTAGCGGTTAATATCGAAACCTTTGTAAACGACCTTACAATCGCTGCAATTTATCGACACACGGAATTTCAGGTATCAAACACTGAGTACAACTCCATTTTTAGAGCGTTGGGAAATAAATTTGTATGCGGCGACGATTATAATGCCAAAAGTAGCTCATGGGGATCGAGAATAACGAACCAATCTGGGCGGAAGCTTGATAAAGTTATTCGAGACAACTCACTCGTTATTCTCTCGCCAAAGACTCCTACATACTGGCCAAACTAAGGAAATAGACTCCCGGATGTACTAGACTTTTATATAATATGAGGACTACAAACATCTAATATTAAATGTAAAACGGCTATTGACTTATCATCAGACCATGTTCCAGTCATTGCGGTCTTTGAACAGACATTCCACAAGGACTTGTAAATAGAACTACAGATTGGAATACGTTCTCTACTATGATCGAAAATAACATAAATCTTAAAATAAAATTTAAAAAATGAAGACGACATCGAATCTACGGTTAAAGATTTAAGTAATGTTATAGAATATTCTGATGCTAACGCAACAAACTATGATTCGAACAATTCGCAGAAAAACGAATATCTTCCGCTCGATATAAGAAGATTAATTAAAAAATCTCGGGCAGCCAGAAAAAACTGGCAGCGTCTTCGATATCCGTCCTTAAAAATAATTTATACGAAGCTGCAAACCGAATTAAAAAATAAAATAAACGAATATAAAAACAATTATTTCAAATCTCGTTTACAGTCGTTGAACGGAAATAACAGATCACTGTGGTATTCAATAAAAAAAATTACTGAGACAGTCGAATGAACCTTTCAATATAAAATAGAATAATACGTGGGCTAAATCGGACAAACAGAAAGCAAATGCCTTTGCAGATTAGTACAGTCTTTACTCCACATCCTGCTCATGATGAAGAACATTCCATCTATATACAGAATACGTTGAAGAAGCACTACCAGTCTCAACATGCTATAAAATTCTTCTCACCAAAAGAAGTATCTCAGTGCCTCAAAAAAATACCACTACGAAAGGCTCCTGTACTTGACAAGTTTACTGGTGAAATCATTTCATATTTACTCCAGAAAGCGGCTACTCTAGTCTGTTATATTTTCAACGCCATATTACGTATCGGTTACTTCCCTAAAGTATGGAAAAAATCAGTTATAATCATGCCACCTAAACCAGGCAAATCAAAAACATCCGTTTCGTCCTATCGTCCGATCAGTTTACTTCGCTTTCTAAAGTACTCGAAAAATTAATTTTAAATATACGCTGCAATAACGATCAATACCGGTGTCAAAATAATACCAGACCATCAGTTTGGCTTCCACCCTGATCATTCCACTATACAACAGTGTCACCGATTGGTCGACGCAATCTCGTCAACTTTCGAGAAAGGAGAGGTGTGCTCGGCTGTCTTCCTTTGACGTCGCGCAGGCGTTCGAGAAAGTTTGGTATCCAGGATTGCTCTACAAACTTCGAAAATGCGTGCATCCGGATTTATACGCATTCTTTAAATCATACTTAGTCAAAATGACATTTGTCGTTAGAATTAATGATTCCTTTTCGGAAGAGCAAAAAATTTTATCTTCGGTACCGCAGGGTAGCTTACTTGGACCGCTATTGTACTCCATCTACACCAGCGACTTACTCACTTCAAACTTAACAATTGTGGCCACTTTTGCCGACGATATTGCCATCCTCGCGTCTAATCCAAATCCAGATTATGCAAACGCAAAGGTTCAAAACCACATAAACCGACTAACTAAGTGGGCACAGCGTTGGCGCATATCGTTTAACCTAGTAAAATGCCAACACATCACATTTACCAATCGGCAAGTAGCATGTCCAAAGTTAAAAATCGATGACACTGAAATTTCGCAGACAGACTCAGTACGTTACTTGGGTTTACTCATGGATAGGAGGCTGACGTGGCGTTACCACGTGGCGCAGACAAGGAAATCTGTAATTACTCGTGCCAGAATGTTGCACCCGTTTCTGGGAAAAAATCTGGTCTTAACTTGAATGTCAAGAGATGTATGTACTTAACAGTCATTGCGCCGATCTGGAAATATGGAATCGAGCTATATGGTGCCACATGTAAAAGCAATCTATTACGGATACAGCAACAACAGTCGAAAATACTACGCACAATCACGTCCGCGCCGAGATATGTTTCACATTTAACGCTTCATAATGACCTTCTCATACCATCCATTCAAGAAACTTACGCTGAACAGTACAAGAGATTTTTCGATAAATTACAAAATAGCGCAAATTGAAACATAAGCAGAATGTATACGATCACATTGCCGGGCAATCCCCCGAGACAATTGAAAAGAAAAAAATGGTGCCGCGACGCCCTTCCTATTACCTAAATATAACAAATCTGATTCAACGTGATTTAATCTTATCCTCAATCCTCCTAGGCGAGTCGACTCATTGGAGTCGTTGGTCTAATACTTAATTCTGTCTTTATTGTTTCCTATCCTCCTTTTACTTCCTTTCCTCGTCTTTATTTTTAGCACCGTTGGTTGTGGTATTTTATACCGGTACAACTAAAAAAAAATAAAAACGAAAAAACATATATAGTAGTCATCATCCTGATGGTGGTGGTGCTGTAATGATAAGAAAGGATATAAAACACTAATGTCGCATATAATAATTCCACTGCAGCAATACAGATCGCATCAGTAATACTTCAAAACCAATCTTATGATCTAACATTCGCTTCAATGTACTGCCTACCACGTTATACTGCCCACGAATATAATTTCAAATATAATTTTCTTAATTTAGGACGTATCTTTGTATGCGGAGGAAACTTTAATGCCAAACATACCGGATGGGGCTCAAAACAAATAAATCCTATGGGTAAACTCTTAAAACAAGTTTTATTATCGGAAACCCTTAAAATTTACTGCCCCGAACGAACCAACATATTGATCATCTCACAATAATAGACACCCGGATCTTCTTGATCTCTTCATCACAAAAGGAATTTGAAACTTATACAGCGTTTGTAAAACGATGCCGGATTTGCGGTCTGATCATGATCCAGTTGTACTCCTTTTGGATACAGTTCCACTTCAGTCCATAAAAAATATACAACTGACTAATATCACAACAAATTGGAATTTATTTCGTGAACTTATGCAGAAAAGTTCAGACCTTAAAACTCGACTAAAATCCATGTCTGGCGTAGACGCACATATTGATAGTCTAACGAAAATGTTAAAAAATGGTGCTGTTTGTTCTACGTCATATTTCCATTGTGACAGAAAACAAAACTATCTTCCATTAAATATTTTTTTTTTTGGCCCCCAATCCGGACTCTGCCGGTGAGGGAAATGTATTAATTAAAAATAGGTGTATTTATAAAGGGGCTGAGGGCTAGTGTCATTAAAAAATTGTGTGTGTGGTAAGTATTATGTAACTGTAAACTTAGTGTGTGTGGTTGCACTCTGCCAATGTGTAGTTAATCTATGAGGCAGTATCAGGATGAAAAACATAGTCCTGACACCACCAAAAATATGTGTGTGTGTGAATTAAGTTTGTATGTGTGTAATAAATTTAGTTTATGAACAAGAAATACGTTCTTAGAGAAAAATAATCAGAATAGACAAAAGTACGATATAGCTTCTTAAGGTACAAATTCTTACAAATAACAAGCTCTGTGTAATGAAAATAAGATGCATTCTTAAAGTTAATAATATACAAACATTCCTCTTAACAAGCTGTGCATTCTTATGAATACAACATTTAACAAATTAATATTTATAGCATAGAAGCAACCAGCCGCTAGGAGTCAAAGGGGTATCGGGTTGACGTTTGAATTTGGTTCATTGTACTTAATTAATTAGTAATTGTAAATTTAAGGAGCATTGCTTTCTCCGCAAATTCGAGGAAGGCAACATTGTTTTTTCTGCCTGAAATGAGTGAAATCTTATATTTATCTATATTAAATACGTTGCGTAAGAAAGAGACGGCAGGGCATTCAAAGATGAAGTTATATCATCGACAGAGTCAGTGGAACACGCCTTACACCTGTTAGCAGTGGTCTTATCAAGCCTAAATAAATTAGGCTTGTAATCTACCATGCCCCGAGAGAACCTGCGCATTCCAGAAATTAATTTTCATATTTCTAATTTTTAATCTTTGGGAGACATCTGGAAAAAAGACATGAGTTTTCCGACCAGTAGTGTCAGAATCCCACCTTCTCTGCCAGGCATCAGTAATTAATTTATCAACATACTTTTTGAAGATGTTGTTTGAGATGTATGTTGTGATGGTGTCAGTAAACCTGTTATCTAACAACTGTAACTTCACCGACAAGCCTGTACTCACCAACCAAACCCCTGCCTAGTAGATATAAATCTAAAGGCAGAACGCCAGAGATCACACAGGCTGCCGATGTAGGTGTTGTCTTGTAAAGAGGAGAGATTCTAAGGAGATATTTCCTCTATTGCTTATTCACTCGTTTAAGTATCTGGGACAGATATATACAGCAGCAGCAACACAGCCATACAGGACTTGAATTAGACCCTTTTATAGAGTGCATTGCTTCCTATAGGCCAAACCCCAAGCATTGGGCTGAATTCTGGAAAGTTTGCTGAAAAGATTATCACATTTATCATGTTAAAATGAGGAATAAAAGTTAAATTTTCATTATAATCGCGCCTAAGTATTTAAGAATGGTTGTATGTGGAATTGCGGATCCAGAGACCAACAGCAAGTCAGCAACCTGGCCAGCAATGCTCCGATCACCAAACACTGAATAACAGCATTTGGCAGCAGAGAACTGCAGACCAAGATCACCAATGATGCCCTCTAAAAACCTGGAGACGATTGCAATGTGTTTGAAGGGATAGTTTTTGTGAACATCAAAAACGAGACACAAATCATCTGCATAAGAGATTAAGTCACATTTATTGTTTATAGCAAGACAGAACTTCTCTACCCTATGATGAACTACTGAATACAGTAAATTCCACAGGGTAGGACCTAAGACTGAACCTTGAGGTACGCCACATGTAGCCTTCCTTTGTAAGAGTGAGGTGCCAAGCTCAAGACATGCAACCCTATCATTAAAGTAATTAATTATCAGATTTATTAGATAAGGATTGAAGTTATTAGACTTCATAACATCAACGATGGCAGACCATCTGCAATTGTCGAAGGCTCCTTTGATATCATAGGAGACGACAACCGCAGAGGCACCAGCGCTGATTGAAGTTTTTATTTTTGAAACAAATTTGTAAACTGCACCCTCCGAAGAGAATCCAGTCCTAAAACCAAATTGATTTTGGTGTAGCAAGTTCCTACTGGACACCTCACTTAATAATAGCTATAGGACAACCTTCTCAAACACTTTGCCGATTGGATTTAGTAAAGAAATCGGGCGGTAGCTGCTAGCTAAAGTTGGATCTCTGCCAGGTTTTGGGAGCAACTTAACATTTGCTTGTTTCCAGCACTGGGGAAAGAGTTGAAATTTGATACACTTTGTAAATAGGGTAACAAATAGCTGTGGAGATTTCTGATTTAAGAATTTTACAATTTTATTATTGATTTTATCTGTGGCAGCGGCTTTCCGATTATTAAGAGATTTAATGATGTTGTTCACTAAATCTGTAGATCTTCCATTAAAGATTAGAGAACTTATAACTTCCACACGTAGAGCGCGAAAATTATGGCGGCGTTACAAATATCCTTGCTTTCGTTTAAATTATGATCGTATCAGAAACAAGATTAAAGCAAAAATAAGGTTGTATAAAGACAACACATTCCAGTCATTCTTGCAAAATTTAAACACACCAGATAACTCCCTTTGGAGAACTACAAAACATATCCTTAAAGAGAACTCAGTGGCTACTCCCTTGAAAAACCAAAATGGAACATGGATCAGAAGAGACGCCGACAAGGCCCAGTATTTTGCTGACCATCTAGTAAATGTTTTATCACCGAACAAGGATATTGAACATAAACAGTTTACTGAACATGTGCACAACTATTTGAACACCCCTTTACAGCTTTCTCTTCCTACACGTTCCTTCTCCCCAGCAGAAGTGGAACTTGAGTTAAAACGAATAAAACTCCAGGTAACGATTTGATAACTGGTGAAATATTAAAACATATTCCACGGAACACAGTTTTACAGATTACATACTTGTTTAATGCTATCGTCCGACTTTCATATTTCCCAGATGCATGGAAAAAATCCATAACAATCATGGTTCCTAAACCGAGTAAACCCGCTTCTGCAGTAACATCTTATCAGCCAATTAGTCTTCTATGTACATTGTCGA
Organism: Coronaproctus castanopsis; assembly: GCA_032883995.1. Taxonomy (NCBI): domain Eukaryota; kingdom Metazoa; phylum Arthropoda; class Insecta; order Hemiptera; family Monophlebidae; genus Coronaproctus; species Coronaproctus castanopsis. The sequence goes on from CM065052.1 coordinate 255,632,560, forward strand.
AAATATTCAAAAAAATTATTGCTGCGAGGAATTACCGCAACCTTGGAAAAAACAGATGATTCCTGCTCATCAGTTTGGTTTCCGTAAGGCACACTCTACTATACAACAATGTCACATGGTTGTTGATGCTATCTCATCCTGTTTTCAGACAGGGCGGTATTGTACTGCTGTCTTCTCAAATGTATCTCAAGGCTTCGATAAAGTATGGTATCAGTGCTCGTTTTATAAACTCAAGAATTTTCTACCAGCGGACTATTATTTACTGATTCAATCATACATGGAAAACAGGAAATTTTGTGTGCGTTACAACTCTGAACATTCTGCTTGGTATCCAGTACAAGCATCTGTGTCGTAAGGAAGTATGTTCGGACCTATCCTGTACATGGATTTCACAGCAGATGTCCCTACAACATCCTATACATCAATATTTACCTTTGCTGATGACACTTTGAATATAGTCGCTGACGAAAGTCCGGAAATTGAATCTAGATCTATTCATCTTCATCTACAAGCAATGGGAAAGCGGTGCATAAAATGGAGAATTAATATCAACACAGTTAAATCAGCAAATGTAACTTTTACGTTATGGAGAGGTTCGTGTCCTCCAGTCAACTATGATCAGCAACCAGTTACTCAGACTGATACTGTAAAGTATCAGGCTCTTATAATGAATAAAAAACTTACTTGGGTACCGCATATATTGCAGCTTAGGAAAAATTTAGATGCTTCATTTCGGTTATTATACTGCACCCTAGGAATAAAAGCTAAAATTTCGTTACTAAACAAGCTGCTACCCTACAATGCTGTTCTGGCGGCGAAATGGAAATATGGAATCGAATTTTTGGGGTCAGAAACAAGTAGTAATTTCAAACGTATCCAACAATGACGTTCCTTACTACGTCAGTAATGATACGTTACACCATGATCTGCAAGTGCCCATAGTCACACAGGTTTATCAGAATAAATACCAAACATGTTTTGGCAAATGCTCTAACCATCCAACCCCTCAAATTCGACGAATCTACATGCCGACACTGCCATATAATCCTGTCTGAAAAAAAAAGTATTCTTACCAAAAAACAAACCGTCCATCTTCTCTGGGTCGCCTATTTATGTATATTTATCGAGAAATAGCGTATGTTTACTTACAACTTTTTATGTACTACCGCCGTATGGACGCGCAAATTACCTTTCTGACTGAATCCTTTACCACATTCAACACATTTGAAAGGTCGTTGATTCCCGCATTGATATTTTTGATGCGACACCATATTCCCTTTGTATTTGTAGGAACGGCCACATGCATTCGGACAATAAAATAAGTCGGACTTAATTTGCGTTGACCGTATTTCCATTACCGTCATAAGGTCTAAATTAATAATAATTGATTAATTAGTCAATAATTATAACGAAATAATAGAAAATAATTGTACAATAAAATAAAATGAAGCAAATATATATGCGTGTATAAATATTATATATATATATATATATATATATATATATATATATATATATATATATATATATATATATAAAATTAAATGTGCAGAAAACTATTATAATTTCCTCTCAACATCTGAAAATGTATCACTTTTCGATTGAATGTAATGGGTTTCACACAACCTCTATCATCTACATTCACTGCTAATTCATTGCACTCCATTTCGAAACATTTTTAAATATGCAATTAATAACGAATATATACAAACAGTAATACAACCATGGGTAAGTAATTCGATCATAATAGATCAATACATCTATAATTTGAACCATGGGCAAGTAATTTGATCAACCTAGACCGGTTCGTCTTAATTTAACTGAATTTTACCACTGTTCGGAAAATTGTAAAATAACTTATTACTCATTTGTCAGCACTCACTTCTAACGAGCTATCTGACCGAATCGTGCTACCGAAAAATAAAAAGTCGTTTATAACATTCTTGAGAAATTATAAACTATATACAGATCACCAATAATTAATGGACATATTTCCGAACTATTATAACTCCGATTCATATTTGTGTTAATATAAAAATAATAAACGATTGTATTCGGGCTAAAAATGAGATTATAAAAAAAAATTACCACTAATTGTATATAACATTTTTATAATTTTATACTTACGATAGGACGCATTCGCTTATAATTCTTATCATTAAACGAGATGCGAATTAAACAGAAATAAATTTCAAGTTACCATGCATACATATATATACATACATAACATATATGTGTGTGTATGTGCCTACAATTATTAATACAATTTAATAAGAATAAAAAAATTTTAAATATCGTTTCAAGGCGTTATTAGTTGTTTCACAACACTTATAACCCATTAAAATTACACTTACACTTAATAAAACAAACATATATGGCAATAACATCTAATATGACGAAATTAATGAATTAAATCATGAAAATAAAATTTTAAAAAACTAAATATGTTTGAATAAAAATTAATTCAGTTATAAAAACAAAATTATTTTTTCATTATTTTGACAGGCAATGTATTAATACTTATATTTCTATATAAAAAGCTATTTACACACACACACATATATATATATATATACATAATATTAAAAAATAATGGGCGTGATTAGAATTTTCCAGCAATTATGGTGCAGTTTTCATGTTGCTTATTTTGTCAAAAACTTATTATGTATTAAACCAATATGGTTCCGTAAACTTATTTTCCGCGAAAATTTTTTATTGCAAATCGGACAAACAAATTTGCACTGTCCACCGCATTCGTTTCTAAAATGAGCCATCATGTGGTATTTGTACTTGTACGATCGGCCGCAATTATTTACACAATGAAATCGATGTGAAGAATTATTCTCGGCATTCGTGGACAATTCTAAATCGTAAATACAAAATCCGTTAATCGGCAGTTATTATTCACGCACACTAAAAACAGTCATCCAAGCAAATAAGCTAAAAATAACTCCACAATCAGTAATGGATACGTAATAATATGCACTCTTACTTAGTACTCATTTAAAAAACATTTTGGCTGGCTGTACACGGTCTCATTCGTGAAAAAGTAAGCTGAGATATATTTACCATATTCACTAATTTTTTTTTTTTTTAACTAAACGCACTCTATAAAATAAACAACCCCGAGTTGTAAAACCGAGTTCTGGCTACATCTCACCGGCACTCATAAATATATTGGCCACGATCACCACAAAACGCCAATGCAACGATAAACAAATAATGAAACTTAATGCTTAAGGTATACAAATATAATAAAGAATATATACGAGATCAAAATTATATTTTTTAATTCACAAATAGATAAAAATTAAAAATATTATAACAAACTGACTTTTTGTCGAAAATGCTACTTCTACTTCATTCACACGTATATGCATATATTCATAAATAATCAATATAATATTCTAATAAATATATACAAGTTATAAATATATTATTAAACATAAAATTTATATCTTTATGCAGATGTTAAATTTAAAATATACTATTAGGTGTTAATTTGTTATTGTTATCATTATTCAAACTGCGCACTTATACTGTTGGTAAATTTTCAAATAGGGTCATAATGTGTTGTACAACAATGTACTATATATCTATATAGTACATTACGTGCGAATAAAACGGATTATCAACATAATAAAAATATCATTGAAACATTTTGGTCGAGTAGTTTTTGAGTTATTCAAAAAACAACCACCGTCCGTCTTCTTTGTGTCACCCTTATAAACACTATATACTTATAAATTATATATATATATATATACAATAATAAATTTGCATGAAAATCTATAACACTAACGAAATATTAATAACGCTCACAATTTAACGAGAAAATAAAAATTAGTGTAAAAATGTGTAATTCAAAAGTACAAACAACGTTTAATGACATGAATATTATTCTAATCGTTTTTATTGTAATCCATTAAAATTACACGCACTTCATAAAACAGCTATATAAAAGTAATATTAAATGTAACACATTTCAAATATGGTATTAACAATTTAATGATAGAACATTAGTTCCGATTAAAATTAATTCAATTATAAAAACAAAAAATTATTTTTATGAAAAACCTTCCTCGTTCCTTCTTCGTTCAACAGTGATATGTCCCAAAATTTTAAAATACTCGTGTAGCTTCGTAAATTTCTTCGCAGTTTTCTTCTAGTGTAAATTCAATTACCTCACAGTCTATCATTGAAATAAAATAATAATTCAAACATTAATTAAGTAATTGTTTACACAAATCCCTCAAGGATCATTTCTCAACGCACGAACCAGTATTACGAAAAAAAGAATACATTTTAAAACATGTCCCGAAAATTGTACAAAATGTTCTAAACATTTGTTAACTTGCCTATAATATTTAAACCGTAAATTACATATAAAGCACAAATTTTTATTTAAAAAAAAAAAATTAAAAAATAATTACGCCAAAATTCATTTACACCTAAGACACGATAGTATCGTACCTGTACAGTTTTTTATTAGCAATAACCGGATCCATTGTTGATTGCATATTTTCGCGACATCTAATATTCAGCAAAACAAATATTAACTAACACAATTAGTCATAATTCGCAAATGAGCACACTAACTGAAAAATACATCAAATCACTATCCGAATTAACGACGCAGAATGTAATATTATTTAAATTAATCTACCCGATAATACCCATCATTTAAAATAAAATAAATGAATAAATAAAAACCGAATAGTAACAGAAATAATGAAAACATCGACATTTTAATGGATATTTTAAAAAGAATTATAAAATTTTCCAACAGTTTCTCGAGCTCGTATATAAAATTGAAATTTGATCGACATTAAATTTTCATCTCTACGGTGTACATATATTTGAACATGTTTTCAATTAGGTGAATAACCAAAAATGTTACGAGTACACACTGATTATTATATTTTACGATAAAATTGTTCCTAGTACATTGCGAATATGCACATACATAAATAATATGCACGCACATTCACACACGCTTTATTTATATACACATATAAATGTATTTACATATACTGCGATTATATATATATATATATATATTTTGTTATATCGACTGAAAGAATTTTCATACGCAAGTTGTTCAGGATATTAAACACTATTTTTGCATGTATTCTTAACTTTTCCTCTCGCTACTGACACTTCATGACATTTATTAATCCATCTTCAGATTTACATCATCTGCGCGGCTAGTGTTTAGACTGGCTTTCCCGTTTAGAGCTCGATCTATAAATCAACATGATACGACGATTAATCCATTATATATATATATATATATATATATATATATATATATATATATATATATATATATATATATATATATATATATATATATATATTCATGCATTTCTGTGCGTATGTACAGATCGATATATTTATATAAAATATATATGAACATAAAAAGTGATTATTTCAGTAAAATTAAAAGTAAAACTATGAAATTACTCGCGTCATATCTTGAGACATAATTTATTAAAAATTTACAATTTTATACATACGAAACCCTGCAACTAATATATTTTCTATATCTATAATTACGTTACATGCGAAATTTCGACGTTAATTAGTCCATAGGGTGACACAAAGAAGACGGACGGTGGTTGTTTTTTGAATAACTCAAAAACTAGTCGACCAAAATGTTTGAATGATATTTTTATTATGTTGATAACCCGTTTTGTTCGCACGTTCGTTCTTGCGTTTCTTCCAGTTTTAGTATTCGCTCTGTTCACTTATCTCCGTATTCTAATTATACATACCTGTGTATTACATTATGTGTATTTTCGTATTTATATTTGCGGTATATCTTATCTCTACATTGGACTTATAAAATATAAAATAATCTTAATAAACTGTGTAGTACACATGTATGTGCTTGTGTGCGTGCACAAAGTATTTACTTGCTTATTACGTAAAGCCACATTATCATTATGAATAGAACAAAAGACAAACGCAAACAGTTATCGTTTCGTAATAAAGATAAATGCAAAGGCAATACCGGCAATGCAACAGTTACCGGCACAACTACTACACTTAAAATTACCAACACTACTGCAAGCAACATCGCAACCAATGCTAGTCGGGATAATCCGGAATTCAATAATGTAATAGAAGATGGTGAGTTCCTTTTACTAACTTATCTGGTGAAATTAATATTAATACGACAGATGTGTGTTACAAATTTACTACCCAATACTCCCTTATTAAATGCAAACACATCGGAAATGCTTTCAAACACGCATTTAAATCACACTCACACCAATACAACACACATTCCAAACGAGAACACTTGGAAATGATTAAACTAAAGAGAAAAAAATCTAAAACAAGTAATTCTTCGGGAAATTAGTAAAATACACACTAAGAATAGATATAGCCCACTACAAAATCTAAACAAAGACGACATAGACGTTTCCCAAACCGCTATGGAGCAAAATACAATTAATACAAATTCGCAGAAACCTCCCTCTATCTATGTCGATGGAGTAGTAGATTATAATACAATGCTAGCTGTAATAAAAAAATGTTATTACAACAGAACAATTTGAAACGAAAACTTTGCTATCGTCCTTTTGTATGCGTAAAATGTAGCAAAGGGCATGATTCTAGACTTTCTACTAGAAAACAGGAAGAACCAGCTACATTGTGTCAAGAAAATCATGCTAACTATAAAGACGAGAAGTATATAAAACATTACTTAGCAAAAATCCTAACTTTAGAGACAAAACAATATAAAAAAAAAAAAAGGTATTGAAGAATATACATCTAGAGAGCAAATTTTACCGACTCCTCAGTGTACCGAATCTAATTTACATATATAAACAGAAGATCATATGCGCAAGTTACATCAGAGAATACAACAACAAATGATACTGCAAATATCGCAAGTGTATTAAACACATTCCTAACTCGCATAGAAAACTTATTTACTCAACTGATAAATCAAAATAACGCAATAGTAAATATGATAACCCAACTAATAACAAAACTAATAAAATGACTTCACAATTTCTAAGAATTGCACACTGGAATGCAAACGGTTTACTAAGCCATATTCAAGAAATAATATATTACTTAAAAGAAGAGAAAATTGATATACTATTAATCTCTGAGGCACGGCTTACTAATAAAAGTTATTTACATATTACAAATTATTTATGCTATTATACCCTGCACCCTACTGGCAATGCGCATGGAGGAACTGCGATACTTGTAAGAGAAAATATAAAGCATTATGAAAGCGACAAGTACCAAACTGCTGAAATACAGGCCACAATTATTATAGTTGAACAACTTGTAGCTGCAGTATATTGTCCTCCAAGACACACAATAGATGTTACAAAATTCAACAATCTTCTATTAAAACTTGGACCTAAGTTTCTAGTTGGCGGAGACTTTAATGCAAAGCATGTCCATTATGGATCACGGCTAACTAACACAAGAGGCACGAATCTCTATAGAACAGCCAATGAACAATTTCTCTCAACCGTTGAACCGACATACTGGCCGTCTGATATCAATCGAATTCCTGATCTATTAGACCTGTTTTTGATCAAAGCCATACATTTGAAATGCACAACAGTACAATCAAGCTATGATCTGATTTTTTTCTGATCATTCACCAATAATAGCTACTGTAAGTACTGAAGTAACATGCAAAGTAAAAACAAAAATGCTTCACAACAGGAAAACTGACTGGGAATGGTATAAACATCTTTTACAGCAGGAAACAGATTTATCAATCAAATTAAAAACATCGGTACAAATTGAGCAGACAGTGAGACAATGTACTGAACAATTGCAGAATGCAGTCACCAATTCTACTCTAGATGAAGCAGATACTCACATTGATAGTTATCCTAAATATATAAGAGAGCTTATAAACCAGAAAAAAAGAGCGCGTGCTCTATGGCAAAGGAGCAGAATACCAGAAAATAAACACAGATTAAATATACTAACCAGACGAGTTAAACGCGCATTACAATAAATAAAAAAATGAATAATTTTCCAAATATGTATCTACTCTAACACCAACCGAAAAATCTGATTACAACCTTTGGAAAGCGGCAAAAAACATGAACAGATCAGTGAAACAAAACTTACCCTTGAAATAGAATGATGGACAGTGGGCTAAAAGTGAAAAAGGCTGACGCTTTTGCTAAATATCTGTCTAGCATCTTCCAAATAAATAATATAACACCAATTCACCACTTCCCGATATACAACAAAATAATGCAAAAATAAAAATGGTCTCTCCCACAGAGGTTAAAATAAGCTCTTAAATAATAGGAAATCTCTTGGATTTGATATGATAACTGCTAGGATGCTAAAGGAATTACCAAAAAAATTAGTAATCTTGTTGACATATATATTTAACGCTATTATGAGAACATCATATTTTCCATCTCAATGGAAGTTCTCACAAATTACTATGATCCTAAAACCCGGAAAGAATAGTACACAACCCTCATCGTACCGTCCAATCTCGCTGCTATCTATTTTTGCAAAACTGCTTGAAAAGTTAATATCAGTCAGACTAACTAATATAATGGAAGAAAAGAAAGTTGTTCCAAAACACCAGTTTGGTTTCAGGAATCTCTACAGAACAACAGGTTCAAAGAATTGTGGAAATAATTGAAGAAGGTATTAAAAAAAAAAAACTACATAATGAAGCATTGTCTATGAAGCATTTGACAGAATATGGCATGAAAGTTTGTTATACAAAATCAAAACAGTATTTCCTGAGCAGTATTATCAAGTTATGAAATCGTATCTAGAGAACAGACAGTTTCGCGTCAAATGCTGTAATGACTACTCTAATCCAATTAAAGCCGGTGTTCCTCAGGGAAGTGTACTGGGGCCACTACGGTACAACCCATATACAGCGGACTGGGTTATATCAAAGTGGCTACTTTTGCCGATGACACATTGCTCATTGCTCAAGACAAGAAGCCTGAAGTGGCAGTTTCAGCGCAACAGAAGTGGGCTCAATTCTGGAAACTAGAAGTGAATCCTGATAAATGCACCCATATCACATTCACCAATAGAACAGATCATCATAGTTACCTGTTACTAGGTAAACATATTGTACCAAGATCGCACACTAAGTTGGAAGGTGCATATACAAAAAACAAGAAAAGGACTAGTTATTAAATTAAGATCTCTCTACTGGCTATTCGAACCTCTCCTTAGCCAATAGAGTATTAATATACAATGCAATAATAAAGCCAATATGACTTATGCTGCACCAATGTGGGGATATACGAAAAATACTAGCAGAAATATAATACAGCGCTTTCAAAATAAAACTTTAAGGCTGATATACAGAATGCCGTGGTACGCTATCAATGAATCTATTCATCGTGAACTTGGGGTCTGTCTGGTCGACGAAGCAATAAAGCAGCGGGCTCGAAGACATGCAATACGCATACACGGACACTATGAGCTAGTCGCTACGCTTCCAGACGTCATGACAACCCGACGATTAAAAAGAACTACAATTCGCGACCTAGTTTAAGAGAAGGGCTGAATACATCAATGGATGTATTCCCCATACAAGAAAAGACGATGACACACTTCAAAGATAGCCAACATGGCTAGAAATGAATTGACAGAATTAGGGGGGGGGGGAAATTACAAATTATAAAACGGGAGATTAGCTTACAATCAATTGTGGAACACAATATCGTTCAGATGATCGCCATTTGCATCAATACATTCGTTCAGTCTTTTTACAACATTTTCAAAACACTTTTTCGGACATAAGTGTCTTTTGAAATTACTTCATAAATCTCAGTTTGCAGGTATTCAAGATCTCATTGACGTATTTCGTAAACGCGGCTCGTAAGGTATCCCCATAAAAAATCGCGTAACTTTGAATTCTTTTAGAAACTGTCTTTCCACTGTCGTGATGAATTCACGCTGCAAAATAACGTTCCACGCAAAATGTGCGCTCTTTCTAGTTATAGAATGTCATGTCAACTGAAACTGGACAAAAATGAATCTCTCATGTATGCGCTACACATGGAGCAAGCGGTTTGTATTGTAGCGATCTTACCAACTGCCTATTCAAAATAAAAAACGTCCATCTTCTCTTGGTTACCTTATAATTGTAATGTTCATAGAATGATTGATATTTATGTATATTTATCGGGAAATAGCGTATGTTTACTTACAACATTTTATGTACCGCAGCCATATGGACTCGCAAATTACCATTGTGGCTGAATCCTTTACCACATTGAACACATTTGAAAGGTCGTTGATTCCCGCATTGATATTTTTGATGCCACACCATATTCCCTTTGTACTTGTAGGAACGGCCACATGCATTCGGACAGTAAAATAAGTCAGACTTAATTTGCGTTGACCGTATTTCCATCACCGTCATAAGGTCTAAATTAATAATAATTGATTAATTAGTCAATAATTTTAACGAAATAATAGAATAATTATACAATAAAATAAAATGAAGCAACTGTATATGCATATATATATATATATATATATATATATATATATATATATATATATATATATATATATATATATATAAATAAATAATAAAATATGCAGAAAACTATTATAATTTCCTCTCAACATCTGAAAATGTATCACTTTTCGATTGAATGTAATAGGTTTCACACAACCTCTATCATCTACATTCACTGCTAATTCATTGCACTCCATTTCGAAACATTTTTAAATACGCAATTAATAACGAATATATACAAACAGTAATACAACCATGAGTAAGTAATTCGATCATAATAGATCAATACATCTATAATTTGAACCATGGGCAAGTAATTTGATCAACCTAGACCGGTTCGTCTATAATTTAACTGAATTTTACCACTGTTCGGAAAATTGTAAAATAACTTATTACTCATTTGTCAGCACTCACTTCTAACGAGCTATCTGACCGAATCGTGCTACCGAAAAATAAAAAGTCGTTTATAACATTCTTGAGAAATTATAAACTATATACAGATAAACAATAATTAATAGACATATTTCCGAACTATTGTAACTCCGATTCATATTTTAAAAAATAAATTGTGTTAATATAAAAATAATAAACGATTGTATTCGGACTAAAAATGAGACTATAGAAAAAAAAACACCAACTGTACATAACATTTTTTTAATTTTATAATTACGATAGGACACATTCGCTTATGTTTCTTATTATATATATATATGTTATATGCGTACAATTATTATTACAGTTTAATAAGAACACAAAAAAAAATTAATATTACTTGAAGGCATTATTAGTTGCTCCATAATGCTTAAATCCATTAAAATTACACTTACACTTAATAAAACAACAATATATGGCAATAACAATTAAACTCACGAAATTAATTAATTTGAAAATAATATTTAAAAACTCTAAGTACGTGTGGATAAAAATAATTTCAGTTATAGAAAAAATAAAACTACTTTTAAATTATTTTGACGGACAAAGTATTAATACTTACATACTGTATTACAAATTATTCACACACGCACACATATATATATATAAGATATTAAAAAATAACGGCCGTGATTCGACTTTCCAGCATTTACCGTAAGTTTTAAGTTTTCTTTTTTGTCAAATTTTTTTTTTAATATTTTCGAGATACATTAATATGCGCGTTGTTTCGCTTCAGGTTGATTGCTTAACAATATTTTTAAAAAACTTTAATTAGGTTGCAAGATCATCATTCTTGAATAAATTGTCCGTGAATTGCGGCGACGTGCGTGCGTAAACTTATTTTCCGCGAAAATTTTTTATTGCAAATCGGACAAACAAATTTGCACTGTCCGCCGCATTCGTTCCTAAAATGAGCCATCATGTGGTATTTGTATTTGTACGACCGGCCGCAATTATTTACGCAATGAAATCGATTTGTAGAATTATCCGCAACGTTCGTGGACAACTCTAAATCGTAAATACAAAATTCGTTAACCGGAAATTATTATTCACGCATATTAAAAACAAACAACCAAACAAATTAGCTAAAAATAATCGCATTCCTGAGAAGTAAGCTGAGATATATTTATCATATTCACTAATTTTTTTTTTTAACTAAACGCGCTCTATAAAATAAACAACCCCGAGTTGTAAAACCGAGTTCTGGCTACATCTCACCGGCACTCACAAATATATTGGCCACGATCACCACAAAACGCCAATGCAACGATAAACAAATAATGAAACTTAATATTTAAGGTACACAAATATAATAAAGAATATATACGAGATCAAAATTATATTTTTTAATTCACAAATAGATAAAAATTAAAAATATTATAACAAACTGACTTTTTGTCGAAAATGCTACTTCTACTTCATTCACACGTATATGCATATATTCATAAATAAACAATATAATATTCTAATAAATATATACAAGTTACAAATATATTATTAAACATATTGTCATTTATATCTTTATGCAGATGTTAAATTGAAAATATACTATTAGGTGTTAATTTGTTATTGTTATCATTATTCAAACTTAAAATAGGATCATAATGTGTTGTACAACAATGTACTACATAGATATAAACACTATATACTGATACATTATATATATATATATATATATATATATATATATACAATAATAAATTTGCATGAATAACACTCACAATTTAACAGGAAAATAAAAATTAGTGTAAAAATATGTAATTCAAAATACAGACAACGTTTAATGACATGAATATTATTCTAATCGTTTTTATTGTAATCCATTAAAATTACACGCACTTCATAAAACAGCTATACAAAAGTAATATTAAATGTAACACATTTCAAATATGGTGTTAACAATTTAATGATAGAACATTAGTTCCGATTAAAATTAATTCAATTATAAAAACAAAAAATTATTTTTATGAAAAACCTTCCTCGTTCCTTCTTCGTTCAACAGTGATATGTCCCAAAATTTTAAAATACTCGTGTAGCTTCGTAAATTTCTTCCCAGTTTTCTTCTAGTATAAATTCAATTATTTCACAATCTATCATTTAAATAGCTAACATTATCTACAAAGATGTGTAAATATTTTCATCAACATTTTTGATACTGTACAAAGTATTCTAACAATTTGACACGGATGTATACCAAAATAATGAGACAGTTTTTATCATTTTTGGGAAACAGCTTGTTAATATATATCATCAATTTTTTTTTATAATTCAATTTTTTTCTTTTTTATTGGCAAGTGTTGAACTTGCCGTGATTTTTGTTGCACATATCGAAATATTTGCTAAATATAAATAACAATTTATAATTTAAAAATATATGTATTTGATAATATACTTAATTAAAAAAAATAATAATAATAAAACATTAATTAATTGTTTACCTAAAACCCTTAAGGTACTGTGTTACAATTATATAGTATGTGCTCATTTTCTCTGATAGTGTAAGAGAAAAATTAAGCAATACGTCTGACGCGATGGCTGGTACCTCAATCTTTCTATGGCTTTTTAATGTATGACCATTACCCAACTTTATTTCATAGTGCAGACTTCACAGTTTTTTATAGTTAACCATTTTTCTTTACCAACATTATTCTATAACAATCTCTCTCTCACGCAAACAACGTGGTACAGAAGTATTTTCAATTTTCACGTTGACAGGATTTGGCGCATTCTTTAAGTTTCAGGTTACAGATGATGTTTGGGATCTGGCCTATTCGCTGTTTGGTTTAGCAAAATCACAATAAAGTTGATAAATGTTTAAACCATGAATAAAATTTCTACTTAACAATGGTATGTGATTATCTTTTACAATATATACTTTGCCGTGTACTTTCATTTTCTGTAAGTAGCAACAATGATATCTCCCCAATTGGTTTAAATAAATGATGGGTAAATGATCGAAAATCTTTTAAGATTAATACCTTCCATATTGATAATGGAAATATTTTGTAACTCGCTACAGAATCCACTTCTATATGAATCGCTGTTATGTCAGTTCAATAGTTGTATAAGATTTAAATGAACGTTCTTTATTAAGAAGATAATTTACTTCTAAATAGTTGGTAGTAGATGAACGATTTCTGAGTAGTGTGGTGGTTATACACACTTTTTGTGTATGCTTTCAGTTTTATATTCTTTTGTAACGTGATTATCCTTACCACATTGTTTACAAAGTCCTGCTATACCAAGCTACTAAAATCTATTTATTTTTGCGAGTTGAAAACTATCGATTGCAAATATTTCCTTTTCGGTCTGATGAAGGCTTCCCTTATCGCTGTTGTTTCTTTGGGTAGATTTATAACGTATCTTATGATTGTTCACATCGGTGGTTCCGTTTTATTGAAGTTTCAAGTGAAAGCGCGAGTTGTAAAGAGTAGGGAAATCCTTTTCACCGCTTCGTAGTAATCGCTCACTGTGTTCATTTGCTATTCTACGAATAAACTGGGGCTGTAAAAATAAGTCAGGATTTTCTGCTTCACAACCTTCAGAAACGACATACTGCTTTAATTCAACTTGAGGTTGATTTCGATTGCTTCTGAATTGTAGTTAGCAATTTATGCATTTCCACAATGATATTTAGCTTTAGACATAACTATGTAGTCAGCGAATCGTTATTTATTTATATTGGTTTTCACTAACCGATTTTGGTGCTACCAAGCGCAATAATAAACTATAATTTTCAGCTCCTAAGTAGTTTAAAACTATTTTCATTTAAGCTGGTGATGGTGATTTTAATTCCTTAATAGCTTCAATTAATTGTGTACTGGTATATCGTAAAATATTTTTAAATATTTAAAAAAAAAAATCGGGCGTGACACGCAGGTACAAGGAACATTTTTGATTTTCACACACAAAAAAATGTAATAGTTACATACATTTAAAATTAAAGAAATTAACTTATATGATAATTATTACTTCTTCATTGTGTGTACCAATTCTTCCATCAGAATGATTATTATAAAGCTGAACCATTATTCTGGACCGAACATAAATTTTAATAATCCTCGCCCCACTATTTTATCAGTTATTATTATTAGACGTTTATATAAAATTATATATAAATTACATTATAAAAATTAAAATAATAATAGAGAAGAAAGAGACAGACGTACATTTTAAAATCGTACAAAAAGTTTGAACTTACTTTTGAGTAACGAAATGTAAACATAATACCTCTGTCTGTCGGCAAAAAAAAAAAGCAGCCCACATAGTGTAGAGTAATATGTTAGTTATAACAAGTTATTTGATTATATTCTAATATGTTTTCTGTTTCGCATTTTGTGTTTAGAAAATATTTTGGAATTTTCATTTTAATTAATCTTATCATGTTATTTCTATTTAATTTCTAAAAATATTTATCGTTAAATGTAAACCCTTTCATTTTAATCACATTTTTCCCAAGTTTGATTTATAATACTGACTTTTAGGATCTCCTAATCCCCTAATTTTAATAAATTCATCTCTCTTCAACTGGTTAGTCCATTTTCCAAGCATAACACCAGTTTTGACAGTTCACCATTTTCATAGTACACTATTGAATCTGTATCGCAATAAATGATATTTTTATTGAATTCATCTAATTTTTCATAGTATTAACTAGCATTTGCTGTTGTAAATAATGCAATATAAATATTAGTAACTGTATTATTTTCAATGTAATAATCTTCCAGGCATGCAACGGATGAGAATAAAAGACCTATTAAAAAAACTAAACCACCCAGTATGATACGTTCTTTTCCTAATTATTCGAATTTGTTATCCTTTCCTTCAGGAATAATTCCGTATACAAATCATGAGATTTCTAATTCACATCAACCTACAACTGTCTCTAACCTTCCTGATGTTGATACCAACTCCCCAACACTCGAACGGTCTATTTATAAATCTTCCTCTTCTTCCGATACTTCACCGTGTTCTTCGCAACCTTTTCAACCATATTCTAACACGGCTAATAAGCCTAAATCCAATCACCCTCAATCTAAATCCAACTCGTATAATTCGACAAGATATAAACATAATCCGAAAAAACCCTCTTCAAACACTTAATTATTAGTGTATCTCTTTTTTATTACTACATAATCCTAAATTTCACTTTATTATTATTATTATTTTTTTAAGTTGTTTTATTCTCGTTACTGGTTATCATTATCAATATGCAATGTATTATACATAATGTTTATATATGTGCTAGCGAACCTAAAATTTAAATATATGTATGTATGTGTGGGCTTGAGTATGTACATGTGAGTGTAAGTCACCTTTTTATTCTTATTGTACTTTTCATTTTTGTTTTTTTTTTCTGTTCTTTGGTTTCTTTTCGTGTCCTACATTACATGGTTTTTCCTGTGTATCCTTGCCTATTTATTCAGTTCTGTCTTTACCCTTTTTGCCTTACATTTTTTATTCCACTATAGCTCATCAATACTATGTATAGGTGATAACTGTTTTTCGTGTCAGAAGCACCTTATCTGGTAAATTTGTTTGGTTTTGTATCCAACCACTTTCACTATATTTTAATTTTAATTCAATATTGGTACGTCATCCTTAAGAATACGACAGTGGAATAGCCACAGCATCCAGAAAAACAAATTGAATCTCCAATGTTTTTTAGCCTCCAATCCATATGATATTATCTTACTCTCTGAAACCTGGTTATCAACTGATGCCATTTTTTCATTACCCGGTTATCGCTGTTTCTGGGACGACAGGGCAGATGGTTACGGTGGTGCAGCCATTTTAATTAGGGATTGCTGTTGTACTCATTCCCTTGACTTAATACTTTTTAATAGCAAGTGCAATGCGATTTGTATTTGCACTAAGTTTTTAAGTAGGAATATATTTTCGCCTTCTACTGTCCACCCAACATTTTCCAAGTTAACCTTTTCATCAATTTTATAAACACCCTCCAAACTTTGTCCTTTGTAATAATTGCTGAGGACTTCAACGGACACCATCCGCTGTGGGGCTCTTGTAATATGAATGAAATGGGACGTAGCCTGTTAAATATTATTTCCTCTACAAACCTTGTTCTTATCAATGATGGCCGACATACAACCGTACCGTCCTTACATTTCTCTTCTAATTCCCTCGACTTATCTCTCGTCTCAAACAACCTTCTACTTTTCGGTAAATGGGATGTTTTGGATATTCCGTTAAGAAGTGATCGCTTGCCTACGGAAATTGTTCTCGGTGACCCAACCGCCCTTATTTAATTATAAAAATCTAGAACGATTTATATGGATTCTTCCTGCGAATAGAGGCTTAGATTTCGCTAATTTTCTCGAGTCCTTGTGCCGAAAATTATTATAATTTTGTCGACACTATTTCATCATCGTACGTCCCAGATATTACAGAACTTGCATACAATCCTTACCCTAACAGAAATCCAACACTTTATCTCGTAATAAAAGATCCTCCCCTGGTATTGATGGGGTCGCCTTTGAAAATATTAAATAATTTGCCAACTTCTGCCATACATATATTACTAAACTGCTTCAACTATTTTTTAAACTCTGCTTCATTTCCCGAGGAATGGTCAGAATTCATCATTATCCACATAAAAAAATCTTACAGCCCTATATCACTGGCCTCTTGCCTAAGAAAAATTTTTGAAAAGATTCTCAAAAACAGAATAACCTCGTGGTTGGAAAATCATCGTCTATTTCCATCTGGAATGTACGGCTTCCGTAGTAATCTTAGCTCTTTAAACTGAGTAGCGCATTACAAATCTTTTATTTCCAAGAAGTATTTAATAACTTAATACATCGCTTACATCCATAGTCCAAGTTTTGCCTAAATTAGGTCTTACTCTTTCGCACAACAAATGTGCTTCGATAATATTCTAATATAGAACAATCAATACCGACTCATACGAACCTATGTATAACAACAATCTCATACCCTTTGTTCATTACCATCAGTACTTAGGATTTATTCCTGATCGCAGGTTAACGTGGAGACTGCACACGGAAAAAGTTTATACCAAGGCTTTTAAAAGAATAAGTATTGTAAAAGCACTGAGTCACACTCCTTGGGGTGGGGACCCCTTAACTTTACTAATTTTGTATAAAAATTTCATACGTTCTATTCTCGACTATGGGTAGATTTATTTTCGGGAATGATCTAATTACTGCCTTTCTAGCCTAGATAAAATTCAAAACGAGTGCTTACGCAGATGTTTAGGAGCACTTCGTGCTACCACTGTACCTGCTCTTGAGATGGTGACAAAGGTTCCCCCCTCTATCCGTACGAAGAACGTTTCTTTCAAATAAATTTCTTCTAAAAGCATTCACTCATATCGGCCCCTCTTTCTATATTCTATACTTAGAAATTTTTCACAACTGGTGTTTCTCTATACTTCGACGTCCTTTGTTATGTCATTCCTCTGGTCATCCTTCCAGGTACAGTAATATTCTTCTTCCATCCTACCCGTTTCCCTTCTATACGATTCCTTTCGTGTATAATACCGTTAGCCTTAATATCAACATGCAACTGTTTTCCTCATTTAAGAACAATGTTCTTCCAGTAACCGCTAATTATAATTTTTACTCCTTGATTAATAGAAACTACTCTCTCTCTTCAAATTTTCACGGATGGCTCGAAGTGCTCTTTTTCAGTCGGAGCTGCATTCGTAATCCATTTCAAAAAAAAAATTACCTTAATAGAATATGCTTCATTTTTACTGCAGAAGCTGCAGCTATTCTTCAATCTCATCGATATGTATCTATAAATCGCCCATCTACAAATATTCTTATCCTCTCCGATCCTAAAAGTTGTTTGCTGGCATTACAGCACTCACAGCTCAATTCTCGTTTACCGTCAATTATTTACAAAATTTCTAATTACATATGCCGATAGTTAAATTTGTTTGGATCCCCGGGCATAGCGTTATCCATGGCAATAATCTAGCTGATCATTTAGTCACGTCAACGGTTACATTAGGGTCTTTTTTGTTTTATACTCCTCCTATAGATCTCCTAGCGTACATTAAATATGCGCATAAGGAATATTGGAAAAATCTATGGTCCGATCCATTTACTGCAAAGCAATAAATCCATTCAACCCGACATACCTTTTAATCCATGTTTCTACAATAGTAAAGTTGAAACGATCAAATTGGGAGGTTTTAATAGTACCATTTGCCGACTGAGACTCGGCAGTAGTCGCCTTCCTGCTTCGTTATACAAGTTGAAACTTATTAGTTCTCCTAATTGCTCTCATCCTGTGGATACCCATTTAGTAGCCGATGCAGACCATGTTATCCTCGAGGCTCCATAGTAATTTTCGTGCTGCATTTTATCAGCCTTAAAGTTCCGTTTCCTATAAATATTGTATTTCTCTTAGCTCTTCAAAATGCCGAAGTATATACGGCCTTATATTCCTATATTTTGGATTCTGGTATCATATTTAATTTTACTCATCCCTATATTACTTCTTAATCTGCCTAATTTATAAGTAGCCCTTTCTTATTCATTCCATAATATGCAGATATGGGTAAACTGTATGGGACCCCCCCCCCAAAAAAAAAGAATATTCTGACACCATTTCTTTCTCCATTTTTTAATTCCATTAAAATCTTCGTGTATTAATTTTGTTCCAGTCTTATATACTGGTTTTCTCGACTTTAAACGTTTTGTTCCTTCTGTGTCCTGAAATATCGGTAATTCTGCATTTTGTTTATATTTCGCCCATTCTTTAATCGCCGCTTCTTTTCGTCGGTATTCTGGTGGCATAATATTGCTCAACACCGGAGGCCATGCTACTGGTGTGGACTTCAATGTACCTGTTATGGTTCTCAGTGCCGAATTCAATTTCACGTCAATTTTGTGGGCGATGTTCAACCACACCGGAGCTGCGTACTCTGCTGCCGGAAAAACTAGAGCCAAAGGTGAAGTTCGTAATGTTGCTGCTGGTGCTCCCCATGTAGTTCCTGCTATTTTGTTTATTATGTTTACTTTTGCAAAAGCAATTTGGCAGCTGTATTTTCTATATGCTTTCGGTATGTTAATTACCGATCCAAAGTAAAACCCAGATACTTCTCGGGTTATGTTCGATTTCAGATTGTGTCCATCGATTGTTACATTAATTTTATTTCTGCCAATCGCGTGTTCAAATGAAAGCATGATACCATTGTTTTTTCTTTATTTAATTGCAATCGCCATTGTTTAAAATATTGCAATAGTATGTGTAAGTAATCTGTGAGTTTTTCTTCCGTGATCTCTGTTTTGTTGTTCTGCGTAGCTAGTGCCAAGTTGTCTACGTAAATTAACTTTCTTGAAGCGGTTATTGACATGTCTGAGAAGGGTAATTATAGATTTCAGTAACGGTAAACCTGTCGTTTACTATTGATATATTTACGCCATATTTACCGATTACTTTTTAATTAAATGCATTCCGTAAAATAATTAAAAAATAAAGTTCTACATACGTCACACGCACAAAATATATATGCTTATATGCATTCGTCTCTATAAGATAGGACTTAACAAATTATAAAATTTAATATTTAAAATAAATGTAATAATGAACATATACATGATTAAAAAAAAAAAATTATCAAACATGTATATAATATAAAAAGTTATTAATATAAATCTTCGAAATAATTAATACAACATATTTCTTTAGCTGTTATCTTAAGAATTGAAAGTTGAATATATTGGAAAGTAGTGATTTTATTAATTAATTATAAACGAACAAAATAAAACACAATCACTAAAAGTTTTTAATCACGAAGCTTTTCGACAGTTACGTCATTTTCAAGGGCGAACTAAAATTATTACATCTTTTTTTATATATGAAAAATCAGAAATGTTTATATAACAACAACTTAAAATTTGATATACATATTTCACTAGCCAAACATAATTTCAATTTTAGATTAATTTACAATAAATTTCATTTATAAAACAGATTTCTGAAAAATTCATCATCAAATAAAATAAAATTAAAAAATAAATATATTTTTCATTCCATTAACACAATAATTTATTAGAATTAGTTACATATTATTATATATTTCACAAACCAATCACATGGACCAAATATTGAGGATCGTATAATTTAAATGACATCAGTGAGATTACATGATAAATAACATAAAAAGTCATCTGTACAAATGTGTGTATTATCATTTTCACTGTGTAACACACGTCAATTAAGAATATACATAAGATTATATAAAAATATTTCATCGTTTATCTAATACATTATTTTATTAAAAATTTAGCGATTAACTAGGATAATAAATGAAAAAATATATATGTATATATGGTGTAGTGATTTTTTTATTATAATAATAAAAAAACTGATGTTAATATTAACACCACAGCTTTTCGACAGTTACTTTCAAATTAAAATAAAAATAAATAAATATGTAATAACAATAATAAAAGTAACACATGAAAAACATATACTTAAAAAGTAATTAACATCTGGGGAATCTAGTTCGAGACTTTGATGTTTGTTAATACGTACTAATAACATACGATATCTACCGTAAATATGGAAGACTAAGTATTTTCATAACATGGTCTTTAAAAATAATTCGTCATCAAATGTTATTAATGTGTTGAATAAATTATTTTTATTAAACGTATTAATAACATTTGATGACGAATTATTTTTAAAGACCATATCACTAAATATACTTAGTATTTAGTTGATTTTAACTTCATTGTTCCATTTTTTAATGAATAAAAAAGTAATTATTTTTATTAAATCCCTCGAGTCACCATATATATATTATATGTCTATATATCTATATCTATATCTATATATATATATATATATATATATATATATATATATAGATATATATATATATATATATATATATATATATATATATATATATATATATATATATATATATATAGATATATATACAGTGAAATTCGGTTATAACGATATTGAAGGGACCAGACAAAATTGATCGTTATATCCGGAAATCGTTATATCCGGAATGAGAGGGGGCGGCGGAAAAAAAACAGTTTTATATTATACATATTTATTGTTTTAATATGCATGTACATAGGTACATACCTAATTCAATTTTTAACGGTTAAAAACATGCCTTATACATATTATTATGAATGTATGTACACACATATAAAAAAATCACATAACGTACCTAATAACTAATAATCGGCATTAGTTGCTATGTAATTTTATATTCTGTACATTCTTTAATTTTTGATAAAAAAATCTGTAATTTTAGTTTGCTTGTTCTTTTTTAAATACAAATTTTTGCTTACATACTCGTCAAGTTCTTTTAAAGATGCTGTAGTTTGAGGTTTATTTACGTCATCATTTAGGGCTCTGTAGCCAGTTTTCAGACGCTCCGGCTGGTACACTAGAAGATTCTCCGCTGATCTTACCAAACACAATGTTGTGTCTTGCTCTGAACCGCGTAATCCAAGACATGGAGCAATGAAAATCTTCTTTACCCATGATTCTAGCGAACTCATTTCCTTTTGCTTGTAAAATAGGCCCATTAATCGGAATGTTTTTTCTTCGTTGGATCTTAAACCACTCCAAAAGAGCTGCTTCAATCTCTTCGTGTTGGCTGTTCCGAAGCTTTTTCTTCGATTTGACGTCTTTTTCAAAAATTTCTTTTATTTTTTCCTTTGATTTCCAAATTGTTGAGACTGTTGATTGTGAAATGTTGAGCTCGGAAACTAAACTGTTAATAGTTTCTCCTTTCTCTATCCTTTGAATAATCTTGACTTTTTCTTCAATTGAAAACGCGCGACGTTTATTCGACGCTATACCGCACAAAGAAAAAATGAAGACTGAATTAAAACCAGCATTTTGAAAGAATATTACACAGTAAATTGGACGAAGAGTGTTCGAAGAAAATTGAGGAAAACAGTAGGATAACATTCGGTGAAAAAAACAATGAGTCATATTCAACGAGTAACGACGGGAAAGAAACAAGACTTATTTACGTTTAAAAATATAACTAGGAATTCCACGAATTCTTTGTTGTGTTAAATCGTTACAAAAGGAATAAAAACCCTAGTTTATATCGTTATAGACACAATACCGTTATATCCAACATCGCTACAACCGGATTTATTTATTCACTTTTACATAGCAAACCAAACTAGCCACCTGTTTTACATCGTTATATCCGGATTATCGCTATATGCGGAATCGTTATAGTCGAATTTCACTGTATATATATATTATATATATATATATATATATATATATATATATATATATATATATATACAGTGAAATCCGGTTATAACGATATTGAAGGGACCAGACAAAATTGATCGTTATATCCGGAAATCGTTATATCCGGAATGAGAGGGGGCGACGGAAAAAAAAACAGTTTTATATTATACATATTTATTGTTTTAATATGCATGTACATAGGTACATACCTAATTCAATTTTTAACGGTTAAAAACATGCCTTATACATATTATTATGAATAAAATCACATAACGTACCTAATAACTAATAATCGGCATTAGTTGCTATGTAATTTTATATTCTGTACATTCTTTAATTTTTGATAAAAAAATCTGTAATTTTAGTTTGCTCTTACATACTCGTCAAGTTCTTTTAAAGATGCTGTAGTTTGAGGTTTATTTACGTCATCATTTAGGGCGACGAATGTCCTAATGACACCAAGAGCGCTGCAGACTTGTGATAGAGTCGGTGTACGGAAAAGGAAATCTTCAGTCTCATCGATATCTTCATCATCTTCCCCTTTATTCTTATTTAAAGAATCCACGATTGATTCTTCGGTCGGTTCCTCTGATGTAATGACGTTGTCATCGACTTCTGCGTATGATTCTGCATCGCCGTGAAAATTGAAATCCAGCTTTTGAGCCCATTCATTAAAATTCCTCGAGTCGTCTTCATGGTCGATTCTCGTTTCGTCTTTTCCAAAACCATGTCTAAAACAATTTTGAATGGTTTTTTGATTGACGTCATCCCAGGAATCGGAAATCATTAGGATTGCATCAAGTACAGACACCTTAAAGTTTTCTGGCTGGTCCAACATTTTTAATACCAAACGTTGACGAAACTTTACTTTGAGGTTTTTGATTATGCCTTGGTCCATGGGTTGAAGCACAGATGTCGTATTGGCTGGTAAAAAATGAAGTTCGATGTTTTTCAGGTTTGGGACTGCCGGGTGAGAAGGACAATTATCAACACTGAGAAGAATTTTTCGTTTCTTCTTTTTTAGCTCTTCGTCCCATTTGCGAAGCCAGCCGGAAAAAATTTCGCTCGTCATCCACGCTTTTTTATTGTGAGTATAATCAACCGGAAGTTTTCGAACATTTTTGAAGCAACGAGGAGATTTCAATTTTCCGATGATTAATAATTTCTTCTTATCAGTTCCCGTCATGTTGCTTGCGACTAGGACTGTAACTCTCTCTTTTGAGTGCTTGCCACCATGGCACGATTCTCCTTTAAATCGAAAGGTCTTGTCCGGCGTCAATCGGTAAAACAATCCGGTCTCGTCGGCATTGTAAATGTCTTCCTCAGCGAAATTCTCCCGAGTTGTAGGCCAGATGTTCTGTAGCCAGTTTTCAGACGCTCCGGCTGGTACACTAGAAGATTCTCCGCTGATCTTACCAAACACACCAAACACAATGTTGTGTCTTGCTCTGAACCGCGTAATCCAAGACATGGAACAATGAAAATCTTCTTTACCCACGATTCTAGCGAACTCATTTCCTTTTGCTTGTAAAATAGGCCGGCCCATTAATCGGAATGTTTTTTCTTCGTTGGATCTTAAACCACTCCAAAAGAGCTGCTTCAATCTCTTCGTGTTGGCTGTTCCGAAGCTTTTTCTTCGATTTGACGTCTTTTTCAAAAATTTCTTTTATTTTTTCCTTTGATTTCCAAATTGTTGAGACTGTTGATTGTGAAATGTTGAGCTCGAAAACTAAACTGTTAATAGTTTCTCCTTTCTCTATCCTTTGAATAATCTTGACTTTTTCTTCAATTGAAAACGCGCGACGTTTATTCGACGCCATAGCGCACAAAGAAAAAATGAAGACTGAATTAAAACCGGCATTTTGAAAGAATATTACACAGTAAATTGGATGAAGAGTGTTCGAAGAAAATTGAGGAGAACAGTAGGATAACATTCCGTGAAAAAAACAATGAGTCATATTCAACGAGTAACGACGGGAAAGAAACAAGACTTATTTACGTTTAAAAATATAACTAGGAATTCCACGAATTATTTTTTGTGTTAAATCGTTACAAAAGGAATAAAAACGCTAGTTTATATCGTTATAGACACAATACCGTTATATCCAACATCGCTACAACCGGATTTATTTATTCACTTTTACATAGCAAACCAAACTAGCCACCTGTTTTACATCGTTATATCCGGAATATCGCTATATGCGGAATCGTTATAGTCGAATTTCACTGTATATTCTAATTTTCTTGTTCATCATTAATTCGTAAAGATTTGTCCGCGAATTGTGGCGACTTAAAAATTTGTCCGTGAATTATGGCAACGTGCGTGCGTAGGCTTAATTTGCGCGAAAATTTTTTATTACAAATAGGACAAATAAATTTGCACTGTCCACCGCATTCGTTCCTAAAATGAGCCATCATGGAGTATTTGTATTTGTACGACCGACCACAATTATTCAGACAATGAAACCGATCAACGGAATTACTTCCAATTTTTGTAATGGCCCCGACAATTTCTAAATGACAAATTAATTGCATATACGTCAAAATTATTATTATAATGATAATTATGGTGTCTACATTTAAACTAATTATCTCATTGATAAATCGTCTTAATTAATACGTATACATCGTAGCCTCAATTCGAAAAAGATTGATTTGACAGAGACATTCCGAATCACATTTATAAGCAACTAGTGTAATATTCACGTAATTTTCATTTAGGTCCATACAGTCATTCCACTTATAATTTTCTTCAGTTAACGAAAATTAGTAAATTAATTTCGCGTTATATATAATTTTGTTTTTATTATACGACATAAACATGTTAAATAAACACACATGTATACAATATATACATTTTATACCTCAATTATATATATTTTTTTTTAATTATTACTTTTTTTTAAAAAAAAAAAGAACGAACAGAACATCTACTATAAATAAATCATAATTTCCTATATGTTCTAGCTTCATACATGACATATACATGGCTTCATTTTCTTTATACTCTCAAGAGAATGTAATTATGTCAAGATTGATTCGTACTACACGCTTCTTCTATCTTAAGTTACCAACGATGACTGGTGTAAGCTCAAACTGATTAATATATTTTGATCACTTCAACCAGCATTATTATTGGTGTTCTGTTTACCGCTCATAAAAAAAAAAAAAAAAACAGGCATAGTCATTCGTTTTATGTTTCATGCGTGATATTTTTTTGCTCTTACGATTACTACAGTACACAAAGGTCGTTTCTGCGCTGATTTTGCCATCGATATCGCATGTAATATTTGTTACTTGTACAAGCAGAAACGATTGCGGATCAGTGCGCTACACCATTATTGTCTAATACGCGCGCAACTTTAGTTATATTATCGCGCCAATATAAAAAAATAAGTTATCCATGTTTGGCTTTCGAGTGAATAAAGGAATTAATATATTAAGTATACGTGTGGTGAGGTGGCGTGGTGATGGACGAACACCCTAGACAGTCGAAGAAGATCTTAGTTAAAATTATGAAAGTTTTCGTCACGTTATGCGACGAAAAAATTACACGAAGCTCGAAAACGGGAGTATATACCTGATGGACTGATACCATATTTCTTCGTACAGTGTAAACGGGTATCCGAGATATCATCGAATATTAGTGCAAAAAGCAAGCATATTAATTATGGATACGACATCAGGATGATTACGACTAAATGGATGTACGAATGTTATAAATTCACATGAAAACGTTATATCATAATAAAATAAATTCGAAATCGTTCGTACGTCTGAATAAAAATAAATTAACCAAAAATTTAAAAATGGCGTAGATTCAATTCTATTTTTTTAATCTATGGCGATGGGGATAATTATTAAAAAAAAATTGTACTCCCGTACAAAACTTTACACACATACTGATCTCTAGTACTTTCGTAAGTACTAGTACTAGTCGTCCATCTGAGGTTCATTTCAACAGGTTTATTCTTTATTATCTTTCTCCTTTTTAATCTCATTTTATTTTCTTGCTTCCTATCCGTTTCTCGTTATTTTTTCTATGTTCACATGTACGTATAGTAGATAATAATCCACTTAATTCGTTTCTTTTACGATGAATAACCAAATCCCGC
The DNA here is from genome assembly GCA_032883995.1 of Coronaproctus castanopsis. Lineage (NCBI taxonomy): Eukaryota > Metazoa > Arthropoda > Insecta > Hemiptera > Monophlebidae > Coronaproctus > Coronaproctus castanopsis. The sequence goes on from CM065052.1 coordinate 255,659,860, forward strand.
AATAAATATATCGATACATTTCGAGTTATGAGTACAATATCCACTATTTTCGTTTGAAAATGGTGTAGCACAAAATGCCGTCTCGACGTATAAAACATGCATATGTGTATCCCGCTTTATATTATATATATATATATATATATATATATATATATATATATATATATATATATATATATACACATATAAATAAATAAAACTTATATAATATTCAACAAAGACGGCAAGTCAAAAAAAAGTACTATATTAAAGATTTTTTCACGTATATCGTATATATTAAGTCGTACGTATTTTTTTTTTAAAAGGTTGGTTAATTATAATTCCAATACACGTACTGTAGTATACAGTTATTGACTGCTGGGTTCCACCAAAGTTCGCTATTTTCATTTTTTAGTTGATAATCGATTAATAAATCTCAAGGATTTACTTTCTCCATATCAAAAACTAAGCACATAACATTCAGCAATAGAATTATATCAAACTTAAACGTGAATACAATACAAATAGAACAGGCAGATTCGCTTCAGATACTAGGACTAACATTGGACCCGAAACTTAGCTGGAAAGAACACATACTAAAAATGTTTTTAAAAAAAATAAATATGTTCAGGATGTTAAATAATTAATCGTGGGGGATCTGATCGAAAAACATTAATACAGTTATACAAATCCTACGTGCTAAGCAGATTAATATAATACATGATAGTGCAGCCTGTTCCACATTAAAAAAACTCAGTTCTGTTCAAAATTTAGCTCTTAGAATTACCTCGAGAGTCTTTCACTCTACCTCAAACACAGCTCTACACGTGGTGCAGAAGACAAATACCAGTGCTAAAATATTACACGCGATCAATTTGCACACCATCCAATCCGATATCTCAGTCCTTACTAAGGAATAAATTTCATGATACATTTTTAAACAAACCAAATGCATCTAAACCTCTATTACCACAAATCAAAACAAACCACGCTCCAAAACTCACAGAACTGGAAAAATATAAGAAACACTTAACACCTACAAAGATTCTCAAATCAAAATTCTACAACATTCTGGAAAAAAATACGATGATTATACACACATATAAACTGATGCATCTAAGTCTATAAACCCAAACCCAATCGGCCTATCTTACATCCAACCATTCCCGAGTATATCATTTACCCGAGCCAGTATCAGTTTTTACAGCAGAACTTCTTGCAATCTATAAAGCTTTAAAATACATATCTAAACCAAATAAATATATAATATGCACAGATTCGTGTAGCGCTCTTCAACATATTCAGCAACACGTCAAAAATACAAATACAGATACTTTCAACCTAAAACACATCATCAATAGCATTATCTCCAAGGACAATGAACTTGTTCTTCTATGGACACCAGCTCATTCAGGAATGAATGGAAACATCGATAGAATAGTTAAAACGTATCCTACAAATCTAAAAACAATAAAATTAACGCACATTACCGATTTACATAAAGTCCTTTCATAAACAATTAAAACATCATATCAAAAATTCTGCGCGACCCAATGTGCGCACATACACACTTGTATCAAATTAAGCCGAGATTAGGAAACTGGAAAACAGCAAACCAGAAAGAGAGAAAAAGCGAAAAAACGCTATAGCTAGATTAACGCACAGGACACACCTTACTTACTTCACAACATCTACTCAATGGGGACCTACAACCATCTGACATGAATGCAATTGGCAGTTAAATATAAACCACATACTAAGAATGCGCGAAATACAGAAGCCAACGTATAAAATCTAAACTATGATAAAAACAATACTCGAAGATAACCCGAACAAAGTTTAAAATCTTTTACAGTATACAGACACTAACTTAATAAATAGTTTATAACCGGCTTTAAGACGTAAATGAACATCGAGCGTTCATAAATGAAATAATAAAAAAAATAATAATAAAAATTTGTTTGTGAAAATGGTAATGACGTGTTTGCATAAAAATGTTTTCTAAAAGAAAATTTCTTACGGCAAATACAGCATAATAAATTTAGACTCTACGCCGAATTCGTACCTAAAGTGGGGACCAAATTTTAACTTCTCTTTTGTTGTTTATTATAATATACATACGCTACAAATATTAAATAATAAAAAAGGCGTATATATATATATATATATATATATATAAATACACGCAAGTCGTATAAATTCTTTTAAATATTACATATATAAACTACAACATTCACATTTTTTTTGTGGACAATAAATAACGACATAATACCACATTACGTTCATTATCTAGCCAGAAATATATGTATTACATTACAAAATATCTGAGGAACATCATATATATATATATATATATAATTTTTAAGGTTTGTTAATTAAAATTTACCTAGATAACCGCTAACCCCGTTTCATTTTTTTTTTTTTAAATCTAATCATCAATTCAGAAGAAACTGTTCGTGAACTAGACCGACATGCATGCGCAAATTCCTTTTAAGCGAAAATTTCTTATGACAAATCGGACAAATAAATTTGTTAGGAACGCCGCATTCGTTCCTAAAGTGGGTCATCATGTTTCTTTTATATTTGTACGATCGACCGCAATTATTCAGACAATAAAATCGATAGAAGGAATTACTTTCGACTGGTTTAACGATATTGAAGGTTTCTAAATTAGGACAGAAAAAAAGATCGCTATAAATGTTATTCGAACATATTTTAAAAATAATAAATATATTAAGAAAAATATATATTGAACTAAAAACACTTTATTACACACACACACACACACACACACACACACATATATATATATATATATATATATATATATATATATATATGTTTACATAGACATAAATGTAGGGAAAGAGGACCAGGTTGATCGACCTTTACTGGGTGTTTTTCTATTGTAAAATCGCGTTTTTTTCGTAAAATACATATTAAAACCGTTACGTACGTAATTATATAACTATTTGAATTGTGGATAACTTCGTTTCGAAAATTGTTATAAACAAAAATGTCAGTTTTGTTGAAATGAATTTTGATTTTTTCGACCAGATTTTTTCCTTAACATAATTTTTTTTTTATTTCCACAAAACATTAAGGTTGCGGTCTCTTTCTGATTTGTATCTAAACATATATTAAGAAAAAAAAAACGCTTTAAAAAAAATATCAAACAGATAATAATGATGCACGTATATTGGAAACTTAAAATAAGCTTATATAAGCGCTGTATTCACTATGCGAACGATACCGAATTATTTATAAAAAGATAATTGAATGGGAGAAAGAACACCCGGTTTCTAGAAAAGTATTACCATGTTTTTTTTTGTGTGTTTTTTTTTTTAAAAAAAAAATAGGTATCGAGAAAAAGACGATGAAAAAATCTAAATTTATATAGTGTACTCTAGACAGGGGCCCAAAATTTCGGAATTAGTATTCAATAATGAGCATTTAATAATAATAATCAAATCGAATTTCAAATAAAATCAAATTTATTTAGAATATTATGTTACAATATTAGCAATGTATACATTAAAAGACATACATATATATATATACTCACGTATGACATACCATCCATCCACTTACAGTTATATACAGGGACATATTCACACATGTACACACTTTCGTAAATGTGTGCATATACAAATGTGCCTGTATCTACGCATCCAAAAGTACACGTACAATCAAAACGCACATTCGAGCCTACATGTACATACATATACATATACAAATACACACATATACATAAATACGACACACGCGCACACGAACAATAAATTGTATGTACACGCTAGTATATCCGAATGATGATAATATTAATGTTATAACAATAAAAATCGAAATAATTTTATTTCGCTATTAACGTACAAAATTTACAAAAATAAAATACAACAATGCATAAATTGCTGTCGTTAAATAGTATGTATAAACAAAGAATACATTACTTCCGTTTCGTGGAATTAAAAACGCTTATTATTAAAGCATACGACATAAGTACCGATATAAAAGTCGTTTAAGTATACAAAATGCGCTACTAAATATCAGTGGCCTAGCCAAAGGTCTACAAATCCACGCTATGTGAGGAGGGCTTCGATCTTTTGGGTGCCACACTCAATTTAAAGAAATAATTTACAAAATTCTATTCTAAGTGAATTTTCAAAAGATGGAAGATAAGTTGATTGAAGCATTACAAGAGCTGATGAATTTTTACTCTCGCGAATTATAAACAAATTTCATACATCACCTTCTACAAATTTAATTCAGAAAAATGTATTAAAAAATAATGGCCATTGCTCTTTTAAATATATAATAAAATAAAAAACCATCATCTTCGCATTAATAGATATAAAACTCTAGTAGCGAAATGACAGATCGTTCCTTGAACGGAAAATAATTCAAAATTATTTGCTTAGTACAATGTCATAAATGCGATTAGTTGGTTTATCCGAATTATCGATTCCTTAAAAGCTGAATTATCTCAACGACGAGTTCGCAATGAAAAAATTCAAACCGTTCACAACACGCTTTTGTAACAACACACATATATATATATATATATATATATATATATATATATATATATATATATATATATATAAATAATTTCTGATGTAATAGATACGAATAAAATTATTCTTCTTTACATCAATATAATCTGTTTTAAAAACTTTTATGACTTTCATAACTATACATATTTTACCAAATTCCATTTTTAATGAATTTAATAAAAAGTTATATTTCAAATAAATTATTTCTATTAAATATAGTTTACGTGTTCATTTATTTAGTATGTTTTTATTTAATTTGCTGTTGTCTTTAACTAAACAGACAGTAGTAATGGATAACGCTAAAGGAAAAATAATTGTTGTAAACTAAAAAAATAATAAATAAAAATAAAGGAAAAATGAGATTATTCGATACCTTTAAGGTGGCCCATTCTCGCCTGGGGGGGGGGAGAGGAATCTTCAAAGTTTCAGTTACGGCACTGTTAAGTGTGCACATAAAAGTTATTATCACAGTAGCAGCGTGATTAAAACAAAAATATTTGAGAGCTTTAAATATTTAATTTAAAAACGCGTATATTAGTTTGATAGAATAATTAAAAGCGAATTTGCTACAAATTGAATAATTATAATGAAATTTGAACTTATAGATAAAAAATTAAATGTATAAGAATTTCAAACGATTATTACCACTCGTCAATATAAATTATTACTATATAAACCTATTTATTATCCACTACAAATATCACCCTAGCGGCTTGCGCCGACGTTTATAATTATCGATTTTTTAGTAGAGGAAAATTTTAGAAATGATTGATAATATAGAAATCGGTCTATAATTTGAAATATCACTTTTCACGCCAGATCTGTACACGTGGATAATTAATAGTATCGGATGGAAATGTACGCGATTTAATCGATTCCTTAAATAAGTTCCTATAACGCGGTAAAAAAAATTAATATTTTCACGAATTAATAAAATCCGTCAGGACACAAATATGATTTATTTAAAAAGGATAAAATTGCATGTTTTTTATAAAAAAAAAAAAAGCAAAAAAACAGAAAAAAGATGTTTGGCAATTTTACATTTAGAGTAGATATTGTAATTAAAATTACCGACAAAATTCGACACACGTGAAAGTAATTTTGAAACTTTAGCACAATTAATACTTCATTAACGGTAATATCAAGTTTGACGAGAGAAATCTATATCAACGATCGATGATCCAAATACGAAGCATAATTATCTAATCTATATGTTGCTTTATTGACGATACGAAAAAACGCGAATATAATAAATTAAGGTATCCATTGCTACCTACCGAATCTTGGGTGAATAATTTTGAAAGTTGTTTTTTCATATATTATTTGGTTCGGATTATCTCTTTACGTAGTTATTTGGGAATAACGTTAATAGAAATTTTTTTAGATTTGTATCTCTATATGTGTCCGTTAACCGGGTAGTTCGCATAGTTCAACATTATCTGTGCAAAATATCTTCGCACGAAGACCGTGTTTAATTTTATTTTTTAAAATGTGTTTGCACTTGTTATATGACTTTCTCGCGTGACTGGATATTTTCTTCTTCAATACGAACGTATATTTTTTAGTCGTTTGACTAATATGTTTAATTTATTTATTCTGACAATTCTTAATTTTTTAAATAAACCTCGTAGTAGTGTTCAATATGCCACTAATGAAAATAAATTTTCGGAGAACAAACCGATAGGTAAATAATGGCAAAACTGTTAAACGCTATACCGGATGAAATTTTAAATGAAAAAAGACTCCAGCTTGCTTAAAACAAATGATAAGAAACAAGACGAAAATATTAATAAAGTAGCGCATTAATTAAATCAGAGAAAAACGGAAAAGATTGAAATTTAACGCGAAAGAGATAAATAGAAAAACAAAGGATATCCTGACAAACTGAGATAAACTAAAATAAGAAAAACAAATGTATGAGAGAATAATTGCGAGTGTACGTGTGAGTGACTGAGGAATAAAAAAGTGTGCGTTTGTGTAATATAAGATTAATATAAGATTAATTAGCTCATAAGGCAAATTTTACATTACTAAAATAAGAGTAGTAAGGGCGTCACTTGAGCACACTTTGACCTCAGTTGACCCCGAGTAGAGATTTGACCTGTGGTGTTTGACCTTGAGATGATGTTGAAGGTCACCCGAGGTGTGTTCTCAAGATTACGCTCTTCCTACTGGGTTTTTTTAAGGAGGCGAATTGGGCTAGGTGTTTTTTTTCGATTTTTTCGATTTTTCATATTTTTTATTTTAGACGTCGTCGAATTGGGCTAGGTGTTTTTTGACATCGTCGAATTGGGCTAGGTGTTTTTTTGACGTAGTCGAATTGGGTTAGGTGTTTTTTAGGTTTTTTTCGTGTTTTTTATTTTTTGCGTTTTGTATTTTTGACGTAGTCGAATTGGGCTAGGTGTTTTTTAGGTGTTTTTTCGTGTTTTTTCATTTTTTCGATTTTTCGTATGTTTTTTATTTTTGACATAGTCGAATTGGGTGACGTGTTTTTTAGGTGTTTTTTTATTTTCGTATGTTTTTTATTTTAAGGAGGCGAATTGGGTGACGTGTTTTTTCTCGTAATTTGAATATTTTTCGTGTTTCGTATTTACGTAGGTACATACGTTAGTAATATGAGACTATCGTCAGTACGTATTTTTATCATGATAGATAAGTTATCATTAATGCGGTATAGTATTTCGTGGTAATTATTATCATTTTTTATTATCTCATTTTGTGTAGCGGATATATCGAAAGAATTATTATAACGTGACCTTGCCATTATGTGAGTAATTAAAAAGAGGCATACTGACAGATTCACGCTATAATGATTATTTCATACCCGCAGTCGTATAAGAAGACGTGTAAGTTTTTACAATATATTCTATCATTAATAATTGTGGTTGTTAATACAAAGAACCGTTAGCGTTATGTAAGTTGATGGATGACATCATTTCTAAAAATAGAACACGACGTCATGTTTTTCATTGTGATCACATCGTGTTGATCTATATGACATTGAATGAATGCGCGCGCACCCGCACGATGAAAGAACGAGTTGAAAGACATCGTTTCTAAACAGGACATGTTTTCATCCGTTCCGACGACTATATAAGTAAGTCGAGTTGTTATAAAATTTAGTTGCGTCGAACGCTGTGTACTGATCACACGCATTGTTGATTTTGTTCATTAGCGCTCTACGCTTTATCGAAAAAATTATACTCGTACATTTTTTAACATTATTTTATCGTTTATTATCGTTTAATATTTATCGTAGATTATAATATTTTTCTGGGTTTTTCCCTAATTTTTATAGTATTATTTGGGAATTTTTTCGTATTTTTCTAGGAATTTTTTCGTATTTTTTATCGAATTTTTTCGTGGGTTTTTCCGGAATTTTTTAGAATATTTCTCGAATTACTTCCTGTTTGGAAGACTATATAAGTAAGTCGAGTTGTTATAAAATTTAGTTGCGTGGAACGCTGTGTACTGTTCGGACGTGTTTTTGAACTTGTTCATTAGCTCTCTATGCTTTATCGAAAACTCGTACAATTTTACATTACTCGTTTTTTTATCGTTTAATATTTATCGTAGATTATAATATTTTTCTGGGCTTTTCCCATAATTTATATCGATTTATTTTAGGAATTTTTTCGTATTTTTCTGGGAATTTTTTTGTGGGTTTTTCCGGAATTTTTTAGAATATTTCTCGAATTACTTCCTGTTTGGAAGACTATATAAGTAAGTCGAGTTGTCATAAAATTTAGTTGCGTCGGACGCTGTGTACTGTTCGGACGTGTTTTTAAAGTGTTCATTTACGCTCTTTGTATTTGCATTACTCGATTACAATTTTTACGTATTTGTATTATTCGTTAAATATTTTTTACGATGACGAAAATAGCGACTAGTAATAAGCGTACTAATATTAAGGTCGTAGATTTAAAGGTACAATGTAAACAATTAGGTATTAAGGGCTATTCTAAGATGAAAAAGGCGGAGTTGATCGAGATTATCGCTCGTACAACTGCGCCTAGTACCGTAAATAACGTAATAATAAATAACGATAATAATAAAATAAGTAGTATTATTAAAAATAAGCCGACCGTTAATTATATTTCGGACGTTTTTAGAGTTTCGTGTAATATTAAGGTAGCCGATTTAAAATTAAAATGTAAGCAATTAGGTATAAAGAACTATTCTAAGATGAGGAAAGGCGAGCTGATGGACGTTATCGGACGCCACACCAGTTCGTTATATCCCGTGCCGTTGAAGGAACTATTTCCCTTCGACGACGATATATTTGTACGTAGTAATAAGAGTAAAAATAAGCCAACTTTAAAGAAGAAAGTCGTCGCAACGTCATCGGCCGCCATCGCGAAAAAACCAACGGCGAAGAAAATCAACCATCAGGAACCGTCCGTCAACATTGTGAGAAAACCAACGAGGCCTCTAAAGTTGGACACGTACGTTGTAAAGAGAGAGTCTGTACCAAAGTACGCTACCCTGGATGACTTGGTTAAAGATTTGGACCTATCGGACGATGAAGAGGAGACGGTAGAATCTACCAACGAATCGTTGGTTGAGTATTTGACCAAAGAGTGGGATAGAGTCAACGAGAAATTAAACGTCGAGATGGAAAACAAGTTGAAAGAGACGAAAACTCTTTCAATTTACGAACAAGTGCTGAATGATTTGGAAACGTCGAATAACGAGCGAGTCGAAAGTAATACGTCTTTCTCTCTCGACGATTTAGACTCCTTCCTAGAGAAAATAATGGAAAAAGACCAAAGTGAAAAAGAACGTGAAACCCTGTCGACGTACGAGCAAGTACTACGAGAGTTGGAAGTTTCGGATGACGAGGAAGAGGAAACGGATAATTTAGTGCAATATTTGTCCAAAGAGTGGGATAGAGTTAGTAAACAAGTAAAGGAACAAGATGAGGTAGTAGCTGATGTATCGAGGTCAACGACCGAAAACGACCGAGAATATAGGAATATTAGCGACGAGATCGAGGCTAAAATAGCCGAAATTAAACAACAAAGAGAAAAAGAGTGTGAAATGTACGCGAGGAAACCAACGCGTCCGTTGAAAATGGATACGTACGCGAAAAAAAGTACGCCGGTAGAACGAGTCAGTGTTGAAGATTTGGAAAGAGATTTGTATTTGTCCGACGAGAACGACGAGAATGAACAAAACGTAGGCGAGATTTTTCCGTTCGACGAGGAGGTAATCGTGCCTAGTCGCGGTAGAACGAAGCTAAAGTACATTAACGTTAAATATATAGCGTCGAGTCGGAATAAAAAATTCAAAATGGAGAGGAATACGTACAAAATAGCGTTGAAGAAAAACTTGCCTAAAAACGACGTTGACGTAATAACGGGAGCCTTGAGAGAGATGATCGAGTATGCCAAGACGAAAACGTCGTTTAGCGCGGGGGATAAAATGAACGTTGTGGCGAGTAATTCGAAATTTTTCCACAGCGTATCCACCGGGTACGCTTGCAAAGACCACGTGGAAAAGTTGAAGAATAAGTTGGCTCAAATAATGACTTCGGACGAGAGTGTGAATTTACTCGACTGTATATTCGACATATACGTGGTAAATATCCCGAAAGGAGCCGGACGTAACAAAATTGTAAATTTGAAAGAGGATAAACGTACGAAAAGGTGTATAACGGTGATAAAAAACACCGACAATCTTTGTTGTCCGAGAGCTATAGTAACGGGGTTAACGTATCACGGGAATAAAGTATTGGGAATAGAATATAACGCTATGGATATCAAACAAATACGTATGGGTAGATCGATTCAAAGTGTGTTAGCGAAAAAATTGTGCGAGCGACTAGGCGAGTATAACGAGGAAGGATTTACGTTAGAAGACATCAAGAACGTCGAAAGTTTGTTGGACGTTAAAATAAAAGTCGTATGCGCGGAAAATATGAACACGGTAATTTATAAAGGTAGTAACGAGAGCGAAGTAACGATCGTATTGTACAAACAAGGTAATCATTTCGATTTGATTACAAAGATGAACGCGTTTTACGGTTCGGTGTATTATTGCGACAAGTGCGACAAACCGTACGACCATAGAGAAAAGCACAAGTGTAAGCCCACGGATAAAAAAGTGTGTTTATTGTGCAAGAGTGAGGAACACGACCCTACTAGTAGAAAGAAAAAGTATTGCGTGAAATGTAATCGGTATTGTTACAATTTGGAATGTTTCGAGAACCACGAACAAGTATGTCGTGTAGTATTCAGATGTAAGAAATGCGGCAAAATATGTAGTAGATTGTGGGAACACAAGTGCGGATACTCTAAATGTTGTAATTGCCTCGAGGTAGTGGAAACGGCGACTCATAAATGTTTTATGCGAGCCAAGAAACAGAAAGGAGGTATTTGCGGCGCGGAATGTAGCGCGAGATGCGCGAATGAAAAGTGTACGTACACGGAAAAGTATATTTTCTTCGACTACGAAGCGCAGCAAGAGACGGGTATCCATATTCCCAATTTAGTCATCGCCCACGATTTCTCGGGTAACGTGTACAAGTTTGGAACAAACGAAGAGTTTTGCGCGTGGTTGATATCGAGGACGCATAAAGGATATACGGCCATCGCCCATTACGCCAAGGGGTACGACAGCCAGTTTATTTTACAGTATTGCGTGCAAAATACGATAAAACCGTACACGGTGTATAACGGAACGAAATTAATGTTGTTGGAGGTTCCCAGTATAAACCTAAAAGTTATAGATAGTCATAATTTCGTTCAAACACCGTTGAGCGCGTTCCCGAAAACGTTTAATTTGAGCGAGTTGAAGAAAGGTTATTTCCCACATTTGTTTAATACGAGAGAGAACGAGACGTATGTAGGACCCATACCCGATAAGAAGTACTACTGCTACGACCGGATGAAGGCGGAAGATAGAAGTCAATTCGGGGAATGGTACGCTGCCCGGGTGAATGAAGGTTATACGTTCAATTTAAAAAAGGAACTGGAAGAATATTGTAATTCGGACGTCGATATACTGAGGAAAGGATGTATAGAGTTGAGGAAACAGTTTCTCGAGATTGCGAATATCGATCCGTTCCAATATTTGACGATCGCTAGCGTGTGTATGGCTATTTACCGGTCGAAATACCTAAAGCCTAAAACGATAGGCGTATTCGACTACGACCCGAAAGACAAGTACTCTTTGGATTCCTTAGCGTGGATCGAGTCGTTGAAAAACGATAATATTCGGTACGCTCTAAACGGGGGAGAGGAAAAGATAGCGGGAGCCAAGGTAGACGGTTACGATGAGACGACTAAAACCGTTTACCAATATCACGGATGTTTCTGGCACGGTTGCCCCGAGTGTTATAAGGAAGATACGATCAATAACGTGAAACAGGAGAGTATGGGAGATTTGTACGAGAAAACAATGGAACGTAGCAAGATTATACGAAACGCGGGGTACGAGTTGATTGAAATGTGGGAATGTAAGTGGAAGAAATACATCGAATATAGAAAGGCTAAGAGAGACTACGTTACGCCTCTAAACCCGCGCGACGCGTTTTTTGGAGGTCGTACAGAGGCTTTTAAATTGAAGATGAACGTTGGAAATACGTCCGAGAAAAAGATTCGTTACATCGACGTGTGTAGTTTGTATCCGACCGTAATGTATTACGACAATTACCCTATCGGACACCCGACCAAACTAATTAGACCCTCTACGTATAATCCCAATTGGTACGGGTTGATTAAATGTAAAATCTTACCACCGAGGTCCTTATACATACCCGTTCTCCCGGTGAAAGTAAAGTTGGGTACGGACGAGAAATTGTTGTTTCCTCTTTGCGTCGAGTGCGCTAAAAGTTGTACGGAAACGTGTACGCATTCGGATAGCGAGAGATCGTTTGTAGGAACGTGGACGACGGAAGAGGTGAAAAAAGCGCTCGAGAAAGGTTACGTGATGAAAGAGATATACGAGGTATGGGAGTTTGAGAATAGTAAAGAGTTGTGGAAGGGTTACGTGAGAGATTTTATGAAAATCAAATTGGAAACGAGTCCTCACAGTTACGCGAGCAACGAAGAGTACGCCGACGACATTTCAGCGAAAATGGGAATACAGTTGGACGTGTGTAATATGGCTCCGAATCCCGGTAAGAGAGCGGTGTCGAAACTATGTCTAAACTCGTTGTGGGGTAAATTCGGACAACGATTGAACATGGGAACTACAGAGTACGTAAGCGACGCGTGTAGGTTTTACGAGATTTTGTTAGACGATCGTTTAACGTCCCTGAATGTGAGGTTTTTAAACGACGAGATGTTGCAAGTAAACTACAAGTATAAAGATTATTATGTCGAGAATAATTGTAGTACAAACATTTTTGTAGCGTTGTATACCACCGCGAATGCCCGTCTGAGGTTGTACGAGCAGTTGAGTAAGTTGGATAAATCAGTTTTATATTGCGACACCGATTCGATCGTGTACATGGATAACAGTTGTAATAGAGTTTCAACTGGCGAGATGTTGGGTGAGTGGACTGACGAGTTGGGTGAAGGTAATTACATCGTGGATTGGATAGCGACCGGCCCAAAATCCTACTACTACAAGACAAATAGAGGAAAGGAAACGACCAAAGTGAAAGGATTTACCCTGAATCATAAAACGGCTGATAAAATCAACGGAGAGAATATGAAGAGAATGTTGAATGGAGAAATGGAGAGAATAACGGTGACCGGTACCCAGATAACGAGAGACGTGAATACTAAACAGTTGGTAAATAAGGAACAGAGCAAAACGTTTAGTTTCAAGTTTGATAAACGAGTAATGGGTTCTGGGTTCGATACACTCCCTTATGGTTACATGTGTTAGAATAAAATACGTATGTATTATTCGCTTTACGTGTTTTATTATTTGCTTTACGTGTTTTATATTATTAGCTTTACGTGTTTTGTATTATTTGCTTTACATGTTTTGTATTATTCGCTTTATATGTTTTATATTATTCGCTTTGTATATATGTGTTTTGTATTATTTGCTTTGTATTATTCATTAACACACAATCGGTCATAATTAACTTGGATGACTAGGAAGGTCTGGGAACTCACAGGGTATGTTATAGAAAAATAGGCAATGTCGTGACTCGGTCGATTTTAAACGACTATTTCAAACGACTTGGTCGATTTTGAACGACTATTGGTCGATTTTGAACGACTATTGGTCGATTTTGAACGACTATTGGTCGATTTTGAACGACTATTGGTCGATTTTGAACGACTATTGGTCGATTTTGAACGACTATTGGTCGATTTTAAATGACTATTGGTCGATTTTGAAAAAAATATTTATGGTATAAACACACACACACATATATATATTCTGGGCATGTAATATAATTCATTTATATGTGATTGACATATCTCATACACACTCCCACACACGCTCACGCATTTGTATACGTTTTGTTTTTTTTACATTTTTTTGTAATGGATGAATGTTTTCAAAATAAAAATATTTCCGAAAAATATTTTAATGATTTCAGTGTCACAAGATATATATGATGTCTTCTTAAATGCAATGAAGATTTAGCGCTGTATTTCACCTGGCGGTATTGCACCCGGTTGGTGATATTAACTCTCGGAGTATAGTGTGACTAAAACTTCATAAGTGTAAGTTATTAAGAGAAATGTAAAAAATTGTTGCACAAGTACGTATTTTGTTTCATCATACCTGATATCTGGGCAGACAAAATGAAACATTCTACGTAACAATTGGTCAAAAATGTTTCACAGTGGTACCATATATGGGACGAATATAAATGGATAAACATTTACGCTTATTTATGATCAGACAGTATATGTCCAGTTGGCAATATTAGCTTTCGAAGTAATGTGCGACTAAAATTTTTACACACGTAAGTTATTAGGGAGAAGTAAAAAATCATTGGTGGACTACTGGCTTCATTCTTCTTTATGAATATTATCCCTCGCTTAATCCAGGTATATTTATAGTTTAAGCTTTTAGCTTTCTGTTTTGCAAGCCAAAAGTTTAATCCAAGTATATTTATAGTTTAAGCTTTTAACTTTCTGTTTGGCAAGCCACAATAACCACCGATTAATCCAAGTATATTTATAGTTTAAGCTTTTAGCTTTCTGTTTGGCAAGCCACAATAACCACTGAATAGAAATCAAAAAATCACCCCGGGGTGATTTTTTGATTTCTATTCAGTGGTTATTGTGGCTTGCCAAACAGAAAGCTAAAAGCTTAAACTATAAATATACTTGGATTAATCGGTGGTTATTGTGGCTTGCCAAACAGAAAGTTAAAAGCTTAAACTATAAATATACTTGGATTAAACTTTTGGCTTGCAAAACAGAAAGCTAAAAGCTTAAACTATAAATATACCTGGATTAAGCGAGGGATAATATTCATAAAGAAGAATGAAGCCAGTAGTCCACCAATGATTTTTTACTTCTCCCTAATAACTTACGTGTGTAAAAATTTTAGTCGCACATTACTTCGAAAGCTAATATTGCCAACTGGACATATACTGTCTGATCATAAATAAGCGTAAATGTTTATCCATTTATATTCGTCCCATATATGGTACCACTGTGAAACATTTTTGACCAATTGTTACGTAGAATGTTTCATTTTGTCTGCCCAGATATCAGGTATGATGAAACAAAATACGTACTTGTGCAACAATTTTTTACATTTCTCTTAATAACTTACACTTATGAAGTTTTAGTCACACTATACTCCGAGAGTTAATATCACCAACCGGGTGCAATACCGCCAGAATAAGATATTATAAAATAAATAGATTATAAGATAAATTGTACATTTTGCACAGATTGAATGCGACAGAAAGTGAATACATACATATACATCCGTCGACAAGCAACTGCTTGATGGAATGTAATAAATTTTAACAAGAAGGGATGTGTGAAAAATGTGCATGCACTGATTTTTGTTTATTTTACAAATATATATGTTATGGTTTAGTATGCCACTAAAGAGTTACAGAAATTTTTATCCGTAACATTCACGTAGACCATAATTTTATAATTTTTTTTTTTTTTTTAATAATATAAATTATTTTTAAAGTAGCGGTATTTCATAGTTTTATTGGAAGTCACTTGAAAACCGTAATCAAAGAAAATTTATTCTTGATAAAAAATGATTGCCCAGTGAGAACATTGATCTCATTTATAGGCGTTTGATCAAATGTTATATCCAACTAAAACATCACCGGGTTTAAGTTTGTTTAAACGATTTAAGCCCTATTTCGCCAAGATTAACATGCTTCTTTAAATTATTCTCAACTTTTTCTTTAGTATCCAAAATTATTTTTTATAACGACGTAGTTTAGGGCAGTTACTTGTGATGGTTGCTTTTTTGACTTTGTACGCCGTTGAAGGTGCGTTTTCCTTGCATATTTCGTGGGTGTTTTTTGTTCAGGTGATTATTTTCATCTTTCAGTTTTGCTATTTGTGCGCGCAGTCGTTTATTGCTGCAGTGATTTTCTAATATTGGAACATTCAGCATCGATTTTACCGCTTGAACGAGTTTTACAAACATAACTTATCCTTGTGTCCATATCGATATTTTCAAGGCGACTACTGTGTTCCTCGACGATATAATTCATCTCGCATTTTAAATATTCCTATCTGCCGTATAATGGCGAGCTATTGACGGAACAAGCGTCGACGCTAATCAATTTAGAACGCGCCACCTATTTTATAAATTTCAGAATATACATTTCTTATACATTTAACCTATACAAAAATATAAATATTTCGATCACGAGCAAGAAATAAAATTTACCATAAAACGTATTATAAAAATAAGGGAAAACGTTATTTATCCTTTTAATATCTGCTTATGTACTATACCGACATGTGTACGAAGACTTCCTCTTTGAGTAAAAGCTCTGTGACAAATCGGACATATGAAGTGCGGTGATTGTCCACATTCGTTTCGGACGTGAGCCTGCATAGCAGTTTTACTTTTGTAAGTACGACCGCAGTTATTTAAGCAAGGAAACGAGTTGCTGTTTAACGCCGAACGATTATCTATCCGAAAATTAAAAATAAATAAACCGAGTTATAAAAATATAACAAACGTTGTTAAAATTATTAATAATTGAGAAATAATTTTAAATATCAGTACATACCGTCCGACGGGTATTAAAATTGTAAATTTATCATAAAGATCATCGCAGATTTTTTCTGGAAAAACAAATTAAAAAAGAACAACAACAAATAAACGCAGGTATAGTTCGAAACATATAAAAATATTTATAGGTATATTACGCATGCGCACCTATATGAAAGGTTCGCTACAGATACGTTCAAAGTGAAGTGTACACATATATACATATATAAAAGAATTTTTTTGCGAAGAGATTGTTAAACAATATTTTGATGAACACTCACCGTCCCACGTGATTACCAGCTTGTCACATTTTCCAACGATCGTAATTTAGATTAAGCTGCAGCGAGAAAGCTTCAAATCAAGGAAATTCGGTGATTGATACCGTTTGATTACAGTTACGACCTATCTCTGAATTGCTATAGGAAACTAATCATCATTTTGAAGTATGACTGAAATTCGTTAATTGAAGCAGGAATCTGAGAATTCCGCTTATACGACTAATATTATCAATTCTGGTTAACAATTACGATTTTGGTGGCTGAACACATTAATTTAAATTAGAATTAAAGTAATTACGACATATATATATATATATATATATATATATATATATATATATATATATATATATACGGAAAATAAGTATAAAAGAAAAATTAAAACTTTCGTACATCGAATAAGGAGACCAAAGTGGTCAGTTAACACAGACGGTCCGAATATACAACCAATACCGATTACACACGTATACGTAATGTATACTGAGTACTTACTAAGAGTAACTATTTTCAACGTAGAAGTCGGTTGTGGAGTTGCCGCAAAACAGTATCGTCACTTTCTTCATTTAATAGCGATCCTAATTAACTTAGAGTACCAAAAACTTGGAACCAGAAAGTCTATTTTAGTTTATAATTTCTTACATTTAGTGTCCTGGATATATATATATAATATATATATATATATAATATATATATATATATATATATATATATATATATATAATATATATATGTTTAAATTTGAGAATCATAACTAAAATAAAAAAATTAACTTATAACGTAAATTTAATTATTTGATCACAAATTAAGTACCAAAACATGCTTGTTGAAATTAAAGCAATCTGTTATATTTTTTTTGGTTCCCCAATTCCAGCAAGTGGATAGGGCAAATATATTTATGATGAAATGTGTTTATAAAAGAGCAAGGAACTAGTTGCGTGTAATTGTTCCTTGGCAAGTGTACTTAAAAAAAAATAGAGTGGAAAAGGGATGAATAACATAGTCCCTCCGACCACGTATGTGTATGCAAGTAATTAAGTGTTCCTTAAATTTATATATATATATACAAGCTTAGAGAAAAATAATATACAAGTTTGTTACAAATACACGCTTATAATAACTTATGGTACTAATGATTATTGCATATATTTTTTTTTTTAAATATATTAGGTAGGGGTAAACCATGCACGACACAGTTTTATGACATAGTTCAGAATTATCGGTATGACGTTTGAATTTGTTTTTATTTGACTTTCTATTGTCCTTAAACATCTAGTGCGAATTTTTTTTGCATTGCCTTTTCTAATCTGTTATAGTATCACACACATTTGTTACAGTAATATGTCTGAAACCGTACTGTGTATCTAATAGAGTATTATTAATATCAGTAAACTTAATATTTAACTTGAATAGCGTGGAATGTAGTGATCTTCAAAAATAAAAAAATTATGTTCAAATTAATATTTTTTATATGTTTATAAATCGTATATATTTTTATATTTTACGTTCACTCGATAATGGCTTAATCATGAAGAAAATTTTAATGATTTCAACTCATTTTTTGTTGTTCAATATTTAACCGTTCGACTTTTCAGTTAATTTGAAGAATACAGAATTAAGATCTTTGTGTAGGCAACAATTATATGAGACTTCTGTTGAATCTAATTTTAACATACTCCCCTCAAACCAACCCAACGTACAAAATTCAAAGGCCTAGTTTTATTGATAAAAAGTAAAAATAATGTAATACGAGCTAAACGCGATTAATTTACAAATTTGATTAATGAATAATTAATAATATTATTCGATAATCCGAACAACATTATATGTCGTCGGAATGGACCAGTGGCTAGAGCGCCGACTTCTATTACGATCGGCGACGCAATAATTAGCATCAGAAAATAAAAATATATACAATCCTAATATTCTTAGGTGGAAGGCAATCGCAAACTACCACGCACAACACCATATACTACAAAAATACGCGGGGCTGCATTGTGTTGTAACAACAAAGCGATTATTAGTCAGTTCTCTCTCGTGTGTGTATGTGTGTTTAACTGCGCTAGCGCCATATTATAATTGCTTTGCATCGCTACTTACACTATGCAACAAAATATGTATAAATTGCCCACCAACCTAGTGGTTGAGTATAAATGATTATATAATATAAAATGTATTATGTTGTGTGTATGTAGTGAAAATGTGATAAGTAACAAAATTAAAGGTGGTTAATTTCGTTTAAGAAATATAATTAATTGGCAAAGTTGCTAGTATTTATAAAAAAATATATCAAATTTACTCCGTAATTCGTATCGTAAATTATTACAATAACACGATAGATAAGTATACGTTTCAGAGAATTTTTCACATTTTATTTAAAATTATAAAAATTATAAAATAACGTTCCAACACCCGTAAACAAACGTGACACTAATCAACTATATTTTTAACGTTAGAGACGACGGAATAAAAATTAATATAATTGAACTTAATTCTTTTAATAATAAAAAAAAAAAAAAAAAACTTCGAGATAATAAATATTTATCAAGTACGCGAAGTCTTAATCTCGACGATCGAATTAACTAATTACTCAATAAAGAATTCTTTCAACACGTTAAATTGCGCAAACGTGTTTTACAATAACGTAATCGTCTCTAGTGAAAAAAAAATGGTCAATTTACGAACTAAATTAATTAAAAAACAAAAATTATCGAATATAGTAAAAAATATTTTGAAATAGCATATTTTATCACGTGCAAATACACAAATTTTTGTATAAATGTCATTCAATCTCGGACGACTACACGCATTTTTCGTATATATATATATATATATATATATATATATATATATATATATATATATATATATATATATATATATATATATATATATATATAATATATATAAAAGCGAATGGGCAGACTACTTCATATAACCGACTAATTAGTAACACCGTTTCTAAAAAACTGACTAATTATTCAGTTTTTTATTCTGCTTTAATTCTTCATCAGTACAATGTAAACATGGCGTAGCAAATGAAAATATCCCCAAATGATAATAAGTTATATAACGAATAACAGATATAAAATAAACTAAATATATTTAAAGTTTAAAAAAATATATTTCTGTCGAAGAGTAACTAACAGATAATTTAGAATTGTACGAACTTCGTGAAGTAAATATCACATAACCATACAGATTTTAGAACTCCATCGATAAATTGAATATATTTTAATACAACACTAGTATATATATATATATATATATATATATATATATATATATATATATATATATATATAATCGATATTTTACAAATCAATAATTTATTCTATTTCAAATAAATACGATTAATTTTCAACCGGTTCTATTGAAACCTACTAATTTCAGTCGGTTTAACAAAATCTACTAACATAAGATAATCTAGAATTGTTTGAAATTTTGAGAAATTAATCATGCAATCGTACAAATTTTAGAACCCCATTCATAAATTAAATATATTTTAATACAACGCGAATATACGTAATCGGTGTTTTACGAAATCAATAATTTACTCTAGTAATAAAACAATTGAGAATCACCGTTTGCAAAATCCGACTAATTTTCAATCGATTCTTAAAAAACATACTAATGTCGATATATTCCGCGTTCTATATCCTTAAATTACTCAATTCAAATTAGAATTACTTACTGTTAAATTCTTATAAATTAAATCCGAAGTAAACTTTGATAAACACAGTCAAAAAAAAAAAACCCACCACATAATAGAATATTTCAGACGAAATGTTATTACTACATTAATAACTGAATAATAGAACTTAATAATAGATATTAGTCGAAATGCAACTAAATTTAATCGGAATTATTCGTCCGATTTAAAAGTAGTCGGGTTTGTTTATTATAAAGTGCATCATACGCTTCATAGCATATGATGTACGAATTAAATAAAACATTCAATTTATTCATACGGACAAAATAACATCTTTACAGTATGTAAACAACGTATATAAAGGAAGAAGAATATTTTAAATTATTAAACAAATTTAAAAAAAAAAATCAAAAAACGATTTATTCAGTTATGTTGGAAAACCGAAATTAGACGGTTATTTAAAAAGAAAAAAGTCGTTAGTCATAAGTCGGTTATGCCTGTCGATAATATATATATATATATATATATATATATATATATATATATATATATATATATATATATATAAAGTTTTATAAAAGTATCGATTTTTAAAAATTAAACGCGTACAAAATGAAAAATTAATTTATAATTTACATTAATAAATAATGCTAAAAGATATAGTAACGTCGCTTGAAATAGCTAATATAAGATTACGGCTATAATAGAATTGAATATTTTCTATTATACGTCGTAGCATTAAATCTAAAGTGTTCAAACACCAAAAAGGGAAAAAAAGAAAAACCCATAACTTCACCATCGATAAAGCGGAAATTTACAACTTATCGAAAAACGAAAAATATAAATAAACTAAACCTGAGCCGTTACATAAGTTTTTGATGTACTCCGATCATATGAACTTGTAAATGAGATTTTCTTATAAATTTCTTATCACACGAAGGACATTCGAATGAAGGTTGTCTGCCGCATTCGTATTTAAAATGCGATAGCATGTTTCTTCTGTATTTATAGGAACGACCGCAACCATTTGGACAATAAAATATATCGATGTTGTCGCTGGCTTGTCGAATACAACCAGCAACCGAGTCTAAATTTAACAAAATAAAAACCAAAAAATTATATTACGAAATACGCTAAATCGTTATATATATATATACTTCAACAAATCTAAAATCAACACGTGTGTTTAACTACAAAATACAATGTCTATAAAATAGTTACTTTCACACGCACACAAATCAAGTTCCGCTATTTTATATTTCCGAATGAAATTATTAATCGAATAAATTGCAACGCATTAACGCATTTAAAATGCGGATGTTACGGCGACGAATGTGTATCGTGGACTGAAAGAAGAACAAATTTCTCAATACGGATAGAAGTGGACAAACCGATGGAATTATATAGATTGCGCGAAAGACGGATCCACCGCAAAGTTGATAACATCCCTATTGCAGAAGAAACGGTCGAGAATATGAAGTGATGTTCCCACTACCACCAACATATCGCGTTCAATATACGGTTAAACAACGGACTTTGGACTACTTCATCAAGACCTAGCTGGGGATAAGTATAACACTATGCCGTTTTTGGCCATGCGGAAATTTCTCATACTTATTTACTAAATAATTCATACGGCCCCTAATGTGTAATGTATGCAAGAAATGCAACCTATTCCTGTCCTAAATACACATTTCCATCTTTCAGAAATCCCCTTGAGGATAACGAGCAAAAGATCGAGCTCCTATTTCGATTCTTAAAACTATTCAACATCCTACATTATATCAAAACTCCATTTACTTGTGCCTCTGGCGTTGCAGTAAAACGTTCATGGATACAATACTAATTTACTTTTTTGGAATCAATTTGGTAGGGTAGCAATAACAGTTACTACCGCTCAGAATCGGAATCTATGGGGAACACTCGCAGATCATAACGGTCAGAATTGACCGAATAAACAATAGATGGAAATTGTACTATTTGATGTGAAAAAACATTTTTTTTTTTTAAATAAAACGTAAATTATACTATTCCACGGTCATGCTTCGTTGAAATAATTCCATAAAACAGGGCACGCTCAAACGACAATTCGCGTTACTATAATGTCGTATTTCGCGTTCATTTATAATAACATTTACGAAGGTTGGTAAATTTTTCGTTCGTTACCGCGCGGTTATTTAACGGCGACTCGACACGTCTGTAAAGTAACGAATTCAAAATAATATTAATAGTTCGATTAATATATTTTATATAAAACGGGGAAACACACGAACTTATATAATAACGACTGATCGACATTATTCACGGACACGTAAATGAACTTTTTAACCCTTTCAGTCACAATGTCCACTATATACGGTACATGAAATATTAATGCTAATTGCTCTCGACATAAAACCCGTTAAAAAATTCTTCCTCGTCGAAAAAGAATTTTTTTCTCGCAATTTTTAGTAATTAATTAAAATATACTCGGACGATTGATTTCGGTTTTCTTTCTATGTCATATAAAATATAACTAATTAAGTTTTAATCCATTAATATATACGGGGAGAGGGGTAACCCGGAGAAGACGGACGATTTTGTGGTTTCCTGAATAACTCAAAAACTACTAGATCAACATTTATCAATGAAATTTTATTATTATTAAATAAAATTATCGTGCCATGTACAGCAGTCAAGGCTAGAGGCACGACAGGAAAAGAGGATTAGATTGAGGAATAGAGACGGGATAGATGGAGGAAGATAATTAGGTTCGACAATGAAACATGATTATCTTTGAAGAGAAGATGGAGCGAAGGAGGAAGATTAAGAGACGCTCGAAGCGAGGAGTATGCGGGACAATCGACGAGAATATGGGAAACGGAGAGGACAACATTACAACCGGGACACACAGGAGCCAAAGTTCTGTTAATGAGATATGAATAAGACGCGTATGACCCAAGCGCAATCTGGTGACATTTTATTTAAAAATAGGAAAACGATAAATTAACTTACAATCATTTGCGGAACACAATTTGCAGCAATACATTCGTTCCTTTCTTTCGAGTACTTTTTCGAGCATAGGTCGCTGAATTTTTGAATTTCTTCAGAAATCCGAGTTTTCACGTCTTTCATATCTGGTGGACGTGTTTCGTATCTCAACAAAAAAAAAAAATCGAATTATTTTCGAAACTCTCTTCGCACTGTCGGGATTGATTCACGCCGAAAATAGCAAAACGCGCTGCATCTTAGAATGCAATAACTGAAATTGGACAAAAAACGAATCTCTCGTGTGTACACTAAACTCGGAGCACGCAGTTTTGCGTTGTAGCGATGTTAACAACTGCGCTATTAAAAAAAAAAAAAGTCCGTTTTCTCTGGGTCATCACCCTATGTAAACATAAATTTCATCAGTACAATTATTTTATAAATCTTGGCTGTAATTATTAATTAAGAGTTATTTTAAAATTAAAGAAGATACGTTTTTAATTTTAAATATAATAAACGTCGCAACGTATTAAAAGATAACAAACGTCAAATGAGGCGTAATACGTACCGAGTCGGAGAAGTCCGATTTAAATTCGTTCGCGTTAATTACGCTCTAAAACAAAAGTTAATTCGTGCTATAGTGTTTACATCAATAACCGGCAGGAGAATTCTACTAAATATCGCGAACGGATGTCTATTTTACATGGAAGTATCACGTGGTCAGATGGAAATTAGGAAGAAATTCACAACTCGATCTCCACAGTAAATAACTACTTCATCTTCAGTCGATTATAAAACCCATTTGGACATATACGGGGTCCATGCGCAACTGATAACCAAATGGTTATTTAGCGTAATTATAAGTAAAGTTATTCGCGCAATTACTAATGCAGGTTGGTGTTAGAGAATCGTAGATATGCATGCAGATCCGAATTCGAAATTGGTCGACTAGGTCATTTGCGACTTCGCTAACAAACGCGAAAAACGACACTATATATAAACACGGCGGAATACTAAGTCCATTTGCTCCACAGACTAACACGTCTTAAGCGATTAAGGCCTAAGGCCAAACAATTTAATTATGTAAACGATATATATATATATATATATATATATATATATATATATATATATATGTATAAATTAGTTAACACGTTTAATTACTCATTAGTCGTGTATATTGATTATTTAAACATTAGTTTAAGATTGAAATACACATTTAACGAATAATAGAGACAACGAAAACTTTACTTTTATATAGAATATATGTAGAATGTATTAATCACAAAAATGTTTAAAAAATTAATATAGCCTTTTTAGCGTTTAATTTGAACGAGAATGCAGCACGTTTAATCGATACATCCTGAAAAAGCTTGTTCAACTTCTATAAATATTATATATATATATATATATATATATATATATATATATATATATATATATATATATCAATTAAACAAAATCAAGCGGTTGTAATGAAAAATACTTTATTTTCCGAAAAATGTCTTTTTTTTTTCTAAAACGATACGTCGTAACAATGATTTCGAATAAATACGTACACTTACCAATATTTCCTATTACTAAAACACGCTTAATAATAATAATACACCACACTGATGAAATGACGCGAATCAATAATGAATAGTGACGTAATAAATATAAATAAAACGGTACTTTTACGTACTTTTGTATATGAATATTTTAAATATTCGAATATACATCTAATATTATTTTGATTAATACTGTCATCGATAATACTACTACTAACGCAATGTGTTCTTCGTCATAATGTAAACACAAATTTCGAGCGTTAATACGGAATTACGTCGAAAATTTAAATATATTACCGATAATAATAATAAAGGATTAAAAAATCGAAAATACGTACAAAATTATTGTCTCGTCTAAAAGTTTAAAACAATATCGGCGTTAAAATTTATTTTTCATTAAATTATAAATTATCTCGAGTTGGAGTTACTTACAACGAAATCGAAACACTTCGCCGTTTCACAAGTATATACATATCGTCGTTAACCGATTTAAATAATTACGCGTATAGCATAAAAATTAAATCGATCGATATCTAGATAAAATATAATAATAATAATAATAATAATAATAAAATTTTAACATTAAGTCAAATAATTTTCAAACGAAATTTAAGCACGTAATTAAATAATAAATCTATCTTTTATACGTAGTCTTTCGCAAAACCATCTTTATTATTAATAATTATTATTCATTTGAAATAAGAATCATCGATCGATATCTAGATAAAATATAATAATAATAATAAAATTTTAACATTAAGTCAAATAATTTTCAAACGAAATTTAAGCACGTAATTAAATAATAAATCTATCTTTTATACGTAGTCTTTCGCAAAACCATCTTTATTATTAATAATTATTATTCATTTGAAATAAGAATCATCGATCGATATCTAGATAAAATATAATAATAATAATAAAATTTTAACATTAAGTCAAATAATTTTCAAACGAAATTTAAGCACGTAATTAAATAATAAATCTATCTTTTATACATAGTCTTTCACAAAATCATCTTTATTATTAATAATTATTATCCATTTGAAATAAGAATCGTTTAAATCAATTAGCAAGTATAAGATTTTATCTTTCGCATAAAAAAAAACAAAACGAATAATTTATATCTCTTAGTATATACACGTAATAAGTACAACAGTTTAGCAATATTTTACGAATTCGATCGTTAATAAATTAAATTTACACGAACAAGTTTTCACGTGAATTGAAACTACGTTTACAAAAAATTCACTTTACAACACTAAGGACGTAATTTTTAATGTTGTCAATGCATGGGTCAAGGAGACCTTAAAATGTTAAACCTACAAAATGGGTGTAATAAGGGAATGGTTAGGAAATTGTGAAGTTTAACAATGACACACTCTGAAGAAGTAACCGATTGGTTATAGTGCGATAAACAAGACGGAGGTTTTGACTGATAAAGATATCATATCTAATGTTCAGCAGTCCAATAATCGTGAAATTGACGACGATGAATAATCGAAATGCAACCAAAACTGAACAACCGGTCATTCGGAAACTGAAATAATGTGAACAAAGATGCATACAGACTTAAATGTCCTTGTTCAGAACTATGGAGAGAGAGAAAAAAAGTCAACATTTTACAACGACGAAAACATATTCCGTATTAGTACAGTAAAACTTCTTTTAACCGTCACTGTAGCAGCAGCTCGTAGATATATAAGAAATTTCATCGAATGTTTGCTATCACCTGTCGATACAAAAACGGGTAAAAATTTTTGGAAAAATTACAACACTAAGGACGTAATTTTTAATGTTGTCAATGCATGGGTCAAGGAGACCTTAAAATGTTAAACCTACAGAATGGGTGTAATAAGGGAATGGTTAGGAAATTGTGAAGTTTAACAATGACACACTCTGAAGAAGTAACCGATTGGTTATAGTGCGATAAACAAGACGGAGGTTTTGACTGATAAAGATATCATATCTAATGTTCAGCAGTCCAATAATCGTGAAATTGACGACGATGAATAATCGAAATGCAACCAAAACTGAACAATCGGTCATTCGGAAACTGAAATAATGTGAACAAAGATGCATCGATTGATCTGAAAGACAAGAGAAAGCAAATTTTAGATCCTACGTAAAAAAAAAAGACAAAAAAAAAAAAACACCGGGACATTAACGTAAAGAAACTCAAGCTGCAAAGAAACGGAAGGAAGTTACCGATTCTTTTAAGATGTAAACAATTGTTTTTCTAGTGGTAATATACTAAATTTCTAAATAAAAATACAGTACTCTAAATGTTATCTAATTAAACATATATTTATTTTTTTTTAATTTCTTTCCTAAATGGTTTACAATGTGGTATAGTTTTATATATGCAATTTGTAATGGAATTTCTGTTATCCGTCACAGGCCCGGTCTAAAAACGTGACGGATAAAAGAAGTTTTACAGTATCAGTAATTGACGAACTGGTTCATTTTGCTTAAATATAAATCACGATACATCGTTTCAGACTGTTCTAAGCGGGACTTAGTTTAGAAAATCGAAACGAGTAAATCAATTTAAATCAATTCAAATTTGAAACGAACACGTCAAAACCTTTCGGTAAACAAACTGTATTCTCTAACAGCGTCGAATTATGAAACCTAGAATAATACCTAATAACAATGATAAAAAATTAAATTACACATTTTAAAATATTTAAACGGATGAAAAACCTAATCTCCTAAACGAAATATTGCCGAAATTCGCACATTAAATTCACTCGTACGAATTAAATTTCTTTTTAAAGTTTATCGTAACGTATTTTTTTACGATCGCAAAAAAATAAAACATAAATTTCGACGAAGTTTGTTTAGAAAAAACGATTACAAATTTTATTAATCGGTTCCAAAAAAAATTTAATTCGTCCTAATTATAATAATTAATTTAAAACATTAACAATTTTAACGTTAAATGTAAAATTTACACGTAACATTTTTACTATATTAATAATAAGCATTAAAATATAAGAACGATTAAAATGGGGCACGTAAAAACCGTTACAAAACGTAAATAGTCAATAATAAAACAATAAAACCGAAACTAAATATAAAAATTATTTTAAAAAAAAAATTAACGTTGTCCCTAAATTTTCTACCCCTCCCTCCGTGTTTCGTAATAAAATTAATTAATAAAAATTGAATAAGTAGCATATTTAAATATTTAAAATCGAAATAGATTGCTAATTCGAATCCTATTTAGTAAATACGCAGAAAATGATCATTTAAACTTTTTCTCGTTTCCGAGCGATTTTACGAACGTATCGATTCGTCTGAAAAATTTAAATAACCAAAATTTCTATTTTTCATTTTACGCGTTAAATAAATGCATAACTATGTATTAATTAGCGTAAAATATCGCAGCAGATTATTCTGATCTTATTCGAAGAAATTATTCTTGCAAATGCAACAATTATAGAAATTTACAACTCTATTGTAAATATGAAAATTTTATGCAAAACATTCGTCAAAATATACATAAAAATTGATATCGAAAATAAATATAAAAAACATGCATCTAATCATACTCGTAGCGATAACGTAAATAAAAAATTATTATATTAATTCGAATAAAATAAAGTTCTACTTTATAACTGAATCTACTAATTAAACATCTCATAATTAACTATTATAACGTCATTTACGTTATGCATTAATAACTAAAAAGTGATAAATATTCAAAATATATCGCCTTACAGCGATGACAGAAATTACAGAAAATTGGACTTTTAAATTTATTATAGCGGATGATGAGATAACGAACACAAAGTATTCAGCGTAAAATTATAAATAAATATTTGACGTAAATTTTTAGCGAAGCATCAGTTCTAAGTATGATTTATGTGTGAATAAGTTGTTACTGTCACTCTACATTCGCAAATATTTCAACAACACATTCAAGAGTCATTATTTACGGATTGTATGTTTTCTTCACTTATCAGAATAATGCACGTCTTCAAGCCGAAATCTTTACACGTTACTTCCATAATACAGGCCATAATTTACTGGTATTCTACCATAAAATATATAGTTATTGATTGTGGAATGTAGTGATTTTTATTTATACTTGATTACTAAAAATAGTTAAAATCACTAATTTTATTTTTAATTATGCGAAGCTTTTCGGCATTTACGCCATTGTCAAGCTATATACAGTTAAAATTAATTAATATAAAATCATAACATATTAATTTAAAACTAAGTTTACAATTTTACACAAAAATGAATTATCTCATTTTTGTGTAAAATTGTAAACCTAGTTTTAAATTAATATGTTATGATTTTATATTAATTAATTTTAACTGTATATAGCTTGACAATGGCGTAAATGCCGAAAAGCTTCGCATAATTAAAAATAAAATTAGTGATTTTAACTATTTTTAGTAATCAAGTATACATAAAATATATATCAACATTTTAGAATTGAAGATCTAAAGTTCAGTATTAGTTTTTAAGTAAAACCATCGAATTAAAAATTATTTCTATATATAATACTCTAGTACTCGTACAGATGGTTCAAACATCCGGATGTTAACCGAAACGAGGCACGTCCGCAAGTGGCAGATGTTGGTTTTATAGATAAGTAGTTTAGCTGCGAGTCATTAGTAAAATAAGCGGTCGCAGACTAAAACGACTACTGGCTGAAAACCTCAAGCAGGTGATTCCAGTAACGAGAGGATTTAAATACAGAAAGGTTAGAAACTATCTACAAAAAAAAAGTACATTCTTTGAACTATCGAGTAAGTTTTGGTATGTCTTCCATACTGTCCCATCAGCAAACCGCCGCCCTGCGGTTAGATATTTTCACCCAAAGGTCGCAAAAAAAAAAAAATAAAAATAAAAGCGGCGGAAAAATCACGCAAAACACAACGACAAATCATCACATTTTCTCCTAGTTTTACACGATGCTCCATCAAATAGGAGTAAAGAGAAAATTACGAATATCTAATAAGACATAACACTGATTAAAAACATAACCCGAGGAAAAATTAATCGCAAGAAAGTTAAAAGTGAATACATTTATAAGGCAAACGGAACGACTCTGACTACAACAAATACTTTCAGACTAAAAAGATGGAAAAAGAGATGATTGGAAATTCAAATTTGCGCGAAAATTAAAAAAGACGAACACTTATACATTCTGGGAAAGCTCGGATTTTAAATCGATTTTAAGGATATTAATCAGAGAATTTTCGTAGAATAGTTTACAAATGAACATATCAGTACTGACATTGTGACAACATGTTATGACGTTGATAAGTGAGTTTCGAAAACTCGGATAATCTGAACGAATATATTTTACAAACTTTAATTAAATTTATACACTTTAATTTAAAGATACCTTAAAATCAATGACTAATTTAATTTTTACGACAATAATTACCAATAATGGTTGTAGATATTTACTGAAAACCTAAAATGGAATCAAACGTCATCGTGTACGATATTTTACGATATTTAAACATCCGCTCAATAGAACCTTATATTTCAACGTTGAAATATAGATGTTAAAAAAATATACATAATAAAAATAAATTGTAACTAAAAATCAAACAACATTTTATAATAGAACATACGTCGATTACGAAAATGAATTCTTTTTCAGCGAAACAGACAAATGTGGAGCATATCTAGACGGGGATCGCTGCAAATAAAAAAGTTAGAAAACCGAAGTCCATATATATATATATTTCTTTTTATGCATAGATAGCTGTAGTTGTAACCGACAGCAACTTATTTAATTTGTGATCGTATCATAATTAAATCCGTAAAGTGATTTCTAATTTTATTAATAAGTTTAAACTTAGTAAATTCATATAGTCGTATAATTTTATTTAATTTTTGAGATTTTATTAAAAATTTAGGCTTTTAAAAATATATATTTAAAATGAAGAGGGGAAAATCCGAAAATTTAAAAATTAATTGTCCATTAAGAGATGACTAATATCAGTCACTAGTTTAACTATAACTAATAAATAGGAGAGTAATTTATTTTTAAAAGTTATAATATTAATAAAATAAGAACAATATATTGTTATTACAATAGAGAATTCATTATTTAAGAAAAATTTACAGAAATGCTTAAATATATGCCGATAAGTAATTCATTTAGTAATGCGCGTATTCGTTATTATTATCAACATTCGAATAATAATGTTAATCGATTATAACTTACCACAATATTCTTTAAAACATACATACATATATATATATATATATATATATATATATATATATATATATATATATATATATATATATATATATATATATATATATATATATATATAGTGGGTTTTATATATAAAATTACCGTGAAAATATTATTATTCAAATATTGACCAGGTTAATTTCTTCTAATGCGCGAATAGCAGCTTACGTCAAAATCCTATGAACCAAACCCATGTGCGTTTTTAAATTTGCATTGCGTGTAAACTGTTTATTACATATTCGACACACGAAACGTCTTTTCTTGCTACAAGACTGTTTCATGTGGAATATCATTTCCTCGTTCGACTTACACGCGTGTCCACAATTATTAGGGCATACCAAATAATTAACATAAGTGAATGAAACCGGTTGCGTCGATTCTGAACGATCTGAAATAATATAAATTACTATTAGCACGATTTTTAAAATGCACTTTTTCCACGCGAAAACTATAATACTGACACGGATGTTATTATTAAAATAGTATAAATTTGTAATAGGTTAAATTAATAGCGTTAAAAAACGGTTAACCTAACAGCGATCAATAGCGTATATATATTAAAATCGAATATTTTAAAATGACTCACCCTAAGTATTAGTGGTAAATATAATATGGCAAATTTACGAAGCGTAATAAAATATCCCGAGAAATATGACGAACTTTGACATAATTTCAAATGTACTAAATTAATAAATCAAGTAAACTTTGGGAAGATAGTGGGCCCACCGTTTCCTATTTTTTTTTTTTTAAATACTGAAAGAAAAAAAAAACATATTTTCTTTTTTTGGAATTTGATTTCTGTGAAAAACAGAAACGATTTTTAAACATTTAAAACTGTTCCAGAAGAAATAATAAATACCGTTTAAGTAACAAACGATAGCTATCACTATGGTATAAATATAATACGCCTATATTATAAAATTAACGCGAATTAGAACCAATCCTATTACCTTTAAGAAAATGAAGCCATAATTACACCAAACTGAAGATAATATACAATTTACATTGTCTTTATCTGTTTTTTCTTTTCCTAATTGTAATTATTATTTTAAAAAAAAAAAAGAAAAAAAAAAGGAAAATAATAATCGTAATTCGAATCGTGAAATTTTTATTAACTACTCAGAACAGTACAAAACTAATTCTGCAATTACTTTTATGCTTAAAATAATAAGGTTAATTAAAAACCAAAAATTTTACTATCAAAATATAACATAACTAATATAAGTAATTTACTCATATATAAATATATATATATATATATATATATAAATATATATATATAATATATACGCGCGAGCGTATCTAGTAAATAACTATTACTAATTCCTATCGTAATGAAAACTAATATAATAGGAAAAAAGTAAAATTTAAAATTTAGTATAATCCAAATGTTTAATGACGAAATGTACAATTTATTTCGTCAAATGAAACACTATGACTTGCTCTATTCTGAATATTATCAAAAATTTAAAATTAATAAACATCGAGTTAGTTTTACGCGCTGTGCTGCGTAATTTTTACGCATTTAACTGCGTCAGTTTGCATTTCACAAAATATTCTTAGAAAGATAACATTATTTGATCGTAAATATTGCTAGCCGTATGTTTCGTGGATTTCTTTTATAACAGATTACGTAAGATACATTTTTTAAAATGACGCAAATTTATAATAGAATA
>CM065052.1:256297875-256475375 GCA_032883995.1 Coronaproctus castanopsis
TATTTGCGCGAATAAATGACTAACGAATATAAACAATAAACAACTTAAGAATTATAGTTAATATTATTATTGATTTTATACGTCGTTGTGATATAAAACTCGTCTAAATTTTACTCCTGCATCCTATAAAGAAAAAATGTATTTGTAAATGTTATGTATGATAAGACGAAGGTTATTTTATATAGATTGGTTTGAAAGGAGAAAGATAATGGCTGTCTTAAAATAACGATTTGAATTTTGTAATAAATGTATTGAGTTATTATTATTATTACTATTTTTTAATTAGCGAAAGAATAGTGAATGCCGACTTTTAGTCATCTCTATGGATAGGGAGAAAGTTGAGTCACTTGTCTCTAATATAAGCATCGACGAAATTTTGCGTATTGATCAATATCAAGTATTGGATGGTTTTGAATATTTCGAACAGAAAAATAGTTAAAGTGAAATTGAAGGTTTCAAAAATCATTGTCGCCTTATCTCAACCACTCGGATAATTCTACACTAGAAACATCGAATTAATTTCATTCGTTGTAAAATGTAGTATTTTAAATCTGATAAATAAAAATCCGAGATTATGAAATTACCGTCGTTTATCTCAATTAGTTTGACAATTGTACGTTAGAAATAAAATTAATTCATTTCATAATTCGAATATTATATTTTATAGCTGATGTAGTATTTTATAAAAGAGTAAAATATAACACTAACTTGAATAAATCTTATATTAAAGAACAACTTGACGACGGATTAATTTTTAAATCGCGTTTATCTTATACGTAATTAAAATAATCTTTAAGTTTGCGTTTATGAAAAGTAGAATGTTAATTTTAAATAAATGGGTGATTAAAAAAAAAATAGAACATTAGAATGAAAACTACTAATAAGAGATTTAAATTTTATTAAGTTTCATCGATTTCGATATAATTAGTTTTTAATATTTTTAGGGTATTAGAACTGGGGAGAAAACTCGACGAAAATCATGCCGAACAGTTGGAAAAAATCGCCGAGTGTTTAAGCTGTATGGGCGAAATAGAAAATGCTGTCGAAATTTACCGTAAAATCGGATTAGAAAAGAACATTTTACAGTTGCATATCGATATGAAAAATTGGACCGATGCGTTTCCTATTGTAGAAACTTATCCGGAATTTAAACAAATGCTTTATATACCGTACGCTGCGTGGTTAATTGAAAACGATAAATTTGTTGAAGCTCAGAAAGGTTAGCTTTATAAAGTATTAATAAAACCATGTTAGTATTAGTTAAGGTTGGACTCGGAAAGTTCAAATTAGATACTATTTTTAGAATATTTAATCTAAGATCGATATATGTTTTGTGTTTTTGTGTATATATGACTCCTGAATTAGGATTACAAACATAGAGATAAGAAAAAAAGGGACGAGATATGTACCGGGTTAAAATAATTGGGTCAGTTATGAAAAAGCTAAAAATGTTGTACAACGAACTTCTTTATTTACAAAGTCCACATGCACGGGGTTATGGTTTTATAATTTGGATAGTAGGTCGGTGGATTTAAGAAATTGAAATAATGTCTTTATGTTGATTTCATTCTCATTCAGAAGAGGGTGCGTGAAAAATGTATTGATACGAACGTATAAAGTTTATCATCGTTTTGTCCCCCTATGTATAATTTGTAAGTTGACGGTATTATTGTTATCAATTACTAATTACTATTACTATTATTTCGTTGACGCCATTATCAAGTGAAACATTTTTAACAAATCATAATTTTAAAAATATAAATTAAATATAATTACTTAAAAATATTTATTTTTTATTTATTTATTTATGTATTTATTTATTTACAAAACAATGCGGCGTACACAACAGCATAACGCCAATTATAGTGTACGCTCTTACAGAATAATTATAAAGTAAAAGTATGAACAAAAATAAAACTGAACCACACTCACACAACACGCTAATTAATATAAATAATATTTAGATTGAAAACAAAAAATTACTAATACAAACCGAAAAATGATTCTAATGTAATACAATACCCACATACAAGCACACATCCAAAAAGCACAAAAAAAAAACCAGAAATATACCAGTCATACAAACAGAAATACACCAGTCATACACCCATACTCTCATGTAAACAAACTCTCCATCAAGGCACGCACATATGACCAAAATAAAATAAACTTACTGAAAAGTAACAACTGAAATATAGAGTCTAAAAAAATTTATTATATACAAATTTACTATCGAAATGAATATCTAACTGTGGATAAATATTTAGTATGTTATTATATAGACGTAAGGTGGATAAAAGTGATGAGTTGTAACCTAGATTTGTACGAGCATGCGATTCATAGAAAATACGATGTGACCTACTATTAACACTGGGAACCATAAATGAAATTGTAGATAATAAATAATTGTCATCTATGCGAGCGTTACAAAGATCATGCAGGAACCTCAACTTACTTATCTTTCTTCTAGCACTCAAGGATTTAATATTTAGGAAATCGCATAAAATATTATAACTTAAAAATGTTGGATAGACACCAGTTTGGCGGTAATAAATATACCTCAAAAACTGAGATTGAACTTTTTCCACCATATGAATATATTTAGTGTAGAAAGGATCCCAAACCACAGATGTGTATTCTAATTGCGATCTTACAAGAGTGTTGAATAGTAACAGCGGAGTCCTAGGATCACGAAATACGCATGAATTTCTAATGATGAAACCCATAGTTCTGTAAGCATTTTTGGTAACATTACCAATATGAGTTGCAAATTTAAGCTCGTTGTCAATATAAACCCCCAAATCCCGAACACAGGTTACATTACAAACTGGAACATTACCCATAGAGTAATCAAAGAGACATTTATTTTTTGTACGGCAAAATCGAATATAAACACACTTCTTATAATTAAAAGGTAAATAATTATTGTCGCTCCATGTCACCATTCTACACAAATCATCTTGCAACAATTCACAATCACTAACAGTTTTAATTGATCTAAAAATTTTTAAGTCGTCCGCAAATAATAGAAATTTTGAATGTAAGTTAATTCCTATATCATTTATGAAAATATTAAATAATAGTGGACCCAAATTAGACCCCTGTGGTACTCCGGAAGTAGGAGTGTATTGTTGGGACTGGTATCCGTTAAATAATACGTAACACACACGCGAAGTTAAATATGATCTAAATAACTGTATGTAATCGTCAGAAAATCCGTAATTATGTAACTTAACCAGAAGTAAACTATGGCTGACTTTGTCAAAAGCCTTACTAAAATCCGTATAAATACAATCAACTTGAAGACGCTGCTCCAAACAGTCAGTAATTAATTTTGTATATGTAACAAGATTAGTTGTAGTAGATCTAGACTTTAAGAAACCATGCTGTTCAGGAACAACTCTAGGCAAAAAAAATTTATACAATCTTTCATATAGAATTGACTCTAATATTTTGCTGGGTACACATAGTAGGGAGATAGGACGATAGTTTTCAGCTGCACAACGATCACCAGACTTGAAAATTGGAACAACCTTAGCTGTTTTTAACAATACAGGCCATTTACCTGTTCCAATAATAAGATTGAACAAGTATATAAGTGGCTTTTCAAACTCTACCGAACATAGTTTAAACAATATTGCCGGTAATCCATCAGGCCCGACACTCCACTTAGGTTTCAGAATCTTAATAGATTTTTTATAATCATTTATGGTGATTGGAGCAAGTTTTAAGTGTCTTCCATCTTTAATTAAAGAGGTTTTAAGTGTCATGAAGCTGTCAGTCACATGAACAGATGAAAAATACTCTGCAAAAGCATTTGAAATATTCTTACTAGAACAATGATCTATATTTTTGTATTTTACTACGCTAGGGTGTAGCCGATCATGACGTCTATATTTAACAAAAGTCCAAAAATTGCTAGTGTTTTTTTGAATACCAGCCTCGGTCTTAAGAATATAATCATCATAAGAATTCCTTATTAGCTTTTTAACTTCAGCCCGTAGTTTACTAAACTTAAAATAATCAGTTTCCTTGCGGGTTCTACGATAGGATTTTCTAAACTTAGTTTTCAGTTTTAGTTTACGAACAATTTTTGGGGTAAACCAAGGCGGGTATGTTGACTTTCTAGATGATTTCTTGGTAAGATGCTTCTGAAGTTCATTGTATATTAGACTATAAAAATAAGAAGTTGCATCATCCACATTTCTGATATTATAAAGTTGTTCCCAATCAATCAGGGAAATTTTTTGTTTTAATGTTAAAGGGTTTGCTTTCCTAAAGTTGTAAGGTGCCACGCTTGTACTAAAATCCACTTTATATAAAGAACTACAGCGAACAGTGATATCCAGAGCAGGATGATACTTATCCTCAGGAAGAAGCGGATCAAGTGACCTCTGTACATCAACACTCAAAACAGAAGTAGTAATGATCAAATCTAAAGTTTTTCTCTGCGAATTAAGGACATTATTTACTAAACTGAGATTATTAATTTCAATGAAATTTGAAAGCGAATTAATATTTTTATTAAGATAATCAAGCGGAGTACCCGAACCAGAGATGGATAAGTTGAAATCGCCCATAATCATAATATTAATTCTATTTTTCATATTCAATAATAAATTATGACATTCATAAAAAAATCTGCTATAACAAGAGCAAGATGTACCAGGAGGAACATAAATACAACCGATAAGTGTTTGTACATGCAGACTAACATTCCTGACCTTAATCCAAACTGAATCTATATTCCCAAAACTGGGAAACGCAATTTCTTCTGCAACATATGTGTCCTTAATCGCTAACAAGACTCCGCCTCCCCTCCTACCGACTCTATCCTGACGATAAGCAAAATAACCTTGATTTAAAAATTCATTGTTGTAAACACTTCCAGTTAACCAAGTTTCAGTGAATCCTACAATATCAAAGTTACTTCTACACATTCCTAAATGAAGTTCTTTTAACTTTGTATTTAATCCCCGAACATTTTGGTAATACACTTTAAGTCCCATTATAGTAACTGTTTGAAAATTTGGCGATAAATAATAGAATAAATAAGAACTCCAATAAATAAGAATAGACGAGTTTAAGTAAGAAATTTGACAACTCTAACCTATTACATATAAAAAACGGAAAAGAAGTAAAACAGTTCCTAAAATATATCCACCTTGCATAATCAAAAAACCACCTGAATATGCTAATTCGTAAGGGTAACAAACATCCAAATATATATCGACAAATAAATAAAAATCCACGTAATAATTCTCTTAAGAATAGTTTCAGCAAAACTGCGTATAGCATAAAGAGAAATAAAACTAGTATTAGTATTAATGAAGTGACTAAATGAACGGTAGAGAGTACATACTTTAAATACACTGACATACAACACAAAAATACGCTTAAAAATGATAATAATAAAATACATGCGCACCAATACATAATATACCAACCACACTCATAATATATATACATATACATACTACAAATAAACATAAAGTACATTTCATATAAGACGATATAATGCGTAACGCGAGAGTGGGAAATTTTAAATCGTCTTCTCTTCCGAAATTCTAAATGACAATTTATCGTAATCGGCCAGCGTTCTTATCACAATCCTTTGATTAGACGCAC
This sequence comes from Coronaproctus castanopsis, assembly GCA_032883995.1. Classification (NCBI taxonomy): domain Eukaryota; kingdom Metazoa; phylum Arthropoda; class Insecta; order Hemiptera; family Monophlebidae; genus Coronaproctus; species Coronaproctus castanopsis. Next base: position 256,303,504 of record CM065052.1, read on the forward strand.
TGTCAATGACACAGTTTATTTTACCGTCTTCCGTCCAGACATTTCTACGACCGTATTTATTCGATAATTCCCGTACTATGTTCATCCGTTTCTTCGTTAAATGTTCCCGTATTACTATATTTGTATTTTTCAATAATCGTTTATTACTGAATAGTAATTTTCGATATCTATAGCTGACGAACTTTACTACAATTGGTCGAGTATTAATCCCCAGTTTATCTACTTGTCGCTTTCCAATCCTATGCGACCTACAAATAGATTCGATCGGAACATTTACTGATAATTTTTCTTTAGCCAGTTTCATAATACACTCATCCGTATCTTCTTTATCTGTTTCAGGAATTCCGTATATCATCAACGAATTTCGATGGCTATATTGTTCCAATTCTTCTAACTTGTTACTAACTTGAGTATTCATATCTGTTACCTTTCTATTAAGTTCCACGAAGAAATTTGTCAGTGTATTCTTCACCGCCTGCATGATGTTGTTAGTAAGTTCAACTCGAAATTCGTCATTCATTTGGAAGTCAATATTCCCCAACGCCTGCTCAACTGTCTGAGTTATATCTTTTAACGGAGACGGGGGTTTATCATCTTTCCTTTTTGTACCAGCGCTCCTTGTTTTTATACCACTACTATTACCGGATGACATACTGAATGGAATTTATTCGTAACGATAATATTATATAAATGAGATAAACGTACCTTTTAAAATATAGTTGTATTATAACGCGCTACACATCAATGTCACTATACCAGAAACACACGTCTTATCATTTTAACAGCACGACAAGTGGTGATTGTGAAAATATACTCCAAAAATGCTGTTCTGTTTCAACAATTCAAAAAATAGACAGAACAGAAGCAGAACAGCATTTTTGGAGTATATTTTCACAATCACCATCAAAAATATTTTTAAGTAATTCTATTTAATTTATATTTTTAAAATTATGATTTGTTAAAAATGTTTCACTTGATAATGCCGTAAATGGCGAAAAGCTTTGTTTTCTATAAGAAAATAAATATTAATGATTTAACTAATTTTCAATTGATTTTTTGTAAAAAATCACTACATTCCACATTATATATAAAAAAAAAATATTTATTTATATATGAGATTATTATTGCGTTCACTCGTGTATTTATATGTATATGTACGTGTATAATATATTTCTATATGTAATTGTACATGAGTGTGTATATGTTTCATGCTTGCGGATGATACACATGTATACGTTTTAAAATAAATTCGCTAATATCTTAACGTTCTGCGTAACATTCAGTGTAATATTGTAAAATTTGTAGAATATATATGGGGCCAACCAGTCCGCGGACTGTTGCACCAGATGATGATGATGATGATGATATATATATATATATATATATATATATTTATTATTATTATTGTCTTAACGAATAAAATGCAGTTCAACCTCATTAACCATGTTAGGCTGTCCGTTTTGTCGACTGTGATATTAAACGAAGTATGCTTACAGTAGGAACTTAAAATACATTATATTTAATTTTTAATTTTTTTCGTAATTACAAAAAACTCCTTTACCCGCAATGTTTCGTTGGTTTCTTTAAATATGACGATGTGTAAACGTATTAATAGCGGTCTAATTGTTTTTTCCGTACGATACGTAATTATAGGGCCGAAATCTATCTTTAATATATCTTTCAGTTTTTCCCGAACATATTATATATATATATATATATATATATATATATATATATATATATTATCTATGAATTTGTTCGTATTTTTGTTTACATTTGTTCACCACCATATATTTTGCTTTGTCGATATTTTTCTTCAAAATCGAGAAAACATATCACTTAATGAAAAGACATACTCTTTATATACTTAGATTTCAGGATACAAATGAGTCTTCAAATGTGAAATAAGACGAAGGATCGAAAATACCGGAAGTAGATGTAGCGATTGAACTTGTGTGTGGATGTGTGTGTGTGTGTAATATATAAAACAGTAATATTTTTATCAATTAAATTAATATGTTTATTTTTTTTAAGTCGAAATTTTTTTCGTATTAAGAATTTTTTTTCATTTAATTGAGTTGTTTCAATGTTATTGTTGTTATCATTATTGTTTTATTTTTACTGTATTTAGTAAATTGGCACTCGTGTAATTATGCGCATAGCCAATGTTAACAAGCTTAATAATTTTATATGTAACTATTTTCGAGTTTTGATTTATGTTCTATCGGGGAATTTTTGCCATATCTGTTTTGGCGATCAAGTACCGGTACTGTATGAGAAATATCGTTAACGTAACAGATCAACCTTTGTCCCTGTATAATATGCTGCGTATTTTATTATTATGAACATTTATTTTTAATGATTATTTTATTAACTAATGTCCCCCCTTACTCTTAAATCGTTATAATGTTAATGAAAATGAATAGTAGAAGAATCAGTTATTTCGACGTATGGTATTGATTGAAGCTCTGAAAAATTCCGTAGATAACAAGAATTCATTAATAGTCAACAATTGAGCGTCGCGCAAACTTTATCAATGATTATCGTAATGAGGTCTAGATGCATAAGACGATAATAGAAACGGGATATATATTCATTTTTCATACAAAATATCAACGGAAAATGAACACCAGGAGGGACATGTACAGATAAGTTCTGGAAACAACCGAATTGTTATTACCAGATAATAATTTCGATATCTTATTCAGAATAATGACTGGAGAAGTGGATACCGACGCGAATTACATTAAGTAGAGTTTTTATTGTCGATTTATTAATAAATCGTTTTATTCAATTTATTAAATCCTCGATGTAAGTAATATTGTGGACAGTGATTATTATTTTGTTCGGCAGAAACATTTATATATTATTTTTCACATTTTTTTAACATTCTATTTTTAAATTGCGCAGCTTTTCATAAGGCCGGTAAGCCCGAACAAGCTATATTCGTTTTGAAACAATTAATTGAAAACGCTATCGATGAAACTCGATTTATAGATGCAGGATACTATCATTGGATTTTAAGTCGTCAAAGTTTGAACATGACCCAGGATATGTAAGTCATTATTACATACTATTATTTGATAAAAGGCGTTTGATGATAATTTTTCATCGTATAAAGTTTACTGTAACTACGCATCATCGGTCCTTTTATAAATTTTAACGTTAATTTTATAAATTGAGAAAATTAGTCGAACAAAATTAAAAAGTTAGGTAATTATTTAGATTTTTTAAATGAAATTATCGTTAATCTCGGGACTTAACAAAAATAAATACGTAATCAAATATTTTAAACGTTTCAGCGACCGTCTCAATAATTTATAACTTGACCAACTTATACACAATCCTTTGATCCTACTTCTAATTTTCATATCTTACACGTTTCCACAAACATTGATTTTTTAGAAATTTTAGAAATAAATTTCCAAATTTCTCCTTGCGGGTAGTTAACAAATAAATTCCGAAATTTAGACCGGTTCTTTTGCGCACTGATTACTTTTTATTAGTTTTTACCGTTTTTCATTCGGATTTGATGATACTTTAACCGGTGAAATTAGTATTTTCGTTAAATAAATATATTGCGATACGGTATAAAAGATGGACTGTCATCTTATTTCTTATGCGGATGATCTTTGTCTTATTTTTAAATCTACAAAAATTCAGAGTTTCTTACGTTTACCCTATGTATCCAAATACTGAGTATCTATAAGATCAGATCTAGGTTTAACTTTCTAACAAAGTGTAAATTCTCTATCTTTGGTAATCCTTCTTTGGTTGTACATGTGAAAACTCTAGAATTATTATCTTCTTCCACGATTGAACATACTAAGGAATTAAAATATCTGGGTATTGTTATTGACGAAAAATTAACCTTCCTGTCGCATGTTAAAAATATTTCAGCTAAATGTACTATCATTTACAATAAATTACTTCGGATTCAAAATAACTCTCGGGGACTTGCTTTTAAGGAAAGGTTAATCCTATATAAAGGCATTGTGTGCAGTCCATCTATGGTTATGGGGCTGCAATTTATGTTAATAGGAAGGTGTTGAATTGTGTTAATAAACAACAGCGTAAATTGCTGCTTCGCATTTATTCTTTGTATCGTACAACACCAACTTCAGCTGCCTGTGTCATCTGTGGTGTCTTTCCCCTGGATCTTTATCTTACGGGGAGGGTTGCTGCTGCGGCCTTTAGGCTTTTCAAGGGTAATAATCCTCACATTCAACAATTCCTGTTCCTGGATTCTTTACTGTGCCCTCACCAGCTGCTTTATAAGCAATATAAAAAAACATATCTATATGATGTTTGTTAAGGAATGGCAGCAAAGGTGGGACGCTGCTTACTGGCAGGAAATGAGTTTCTAAATAAAAAATTTTAATATCAATTTTTATAATGTGCAATTATTAACTGGGCACGGTAAGCTTGGGTCATATTTATATAGGTTTAAGCTTGTCAATGATGATATTAGACATACACTGTTTCAGTGTCCTGCCTTTGCTGCTAAAGTTTGGGATCCAGGAATCAAAATGTTTTCCACTTTATAAGTTTGATAAAATCTTTTTAGAGTATTCAGAAGAAATTGTGCGATTAAAATTTAAATTAAGTAAAGTTTAAAAAATATCTTGTTCATTGTTTTCATTTCAACTATCCCAATATCAATAATATTGAGTCTAGAATGGTCAGCTGTTTTAATTATTATTTCTTAAGTCTTTTACTAGGTATTGTTTTTGTAGATAATGGCATAACTCTTTACTGGTTAATGATTACATGTATATTCGTTTATTAAGATGATACTTTGTTTTATAAAAACATTATATTTATACATAGTTATGGTGTAAGTCATTAAGTTGTTTTTCTTTTTTCTTTTCTTTTATGTTATCTTATATTCTTTTCTTTAATAACAGTTATTCCTCTATGTAAGTGTGTAAGTCACAAACGTATACAGTAATTTATTTTTTATACTATGATATAAGTTTATATCAAGATTTATTATCATTTAATGTAATATTTTATAAATCACAAACTTTTTTGGTGGAATAAAGGGCTATTTTTATTCATCCCGTTTCCATCACATATTATGTTATTATAATGTGGAGGTCTTTGAATTTGTTCATGGACCTCTATATTTACATGTATATTTTTCTCTTTTTTCAACAGTGGGAGGGGTTTTTTTAGTGGGTAAAATTCCCACGCGCTGATTTCTTTGGAATCCAGCAGCACTTGCTGAGTGCATATGCTGCTCTCAAAAATATATATGGTACTTATAAATATATCAGTGTCTTTTGAAGATTTCCCCCCTCCCGCTTCAAAAAAAAAAAAATACGCTATAAATATTTTTGTTCAAATTATAATACCGTCGTATTTATCATTAGATGAAATGGTGTCAACGATTTTTTAAATATGTAAAATTTAGTTACATATACAATTCAGCTGTTTGTTATTTTTAATTTGAATTTTTGTTGAAGCACGCACGTCTAATTATGTTCATTATTTTTTTTTTTTATGATTGTAGAAATGAAAGTACGGAAGACGCGTTAAATAATTTCGTTTATCATGATAAATGCGCTAGTATTTATTACGCCTATAACGCGATTCATAAATACTTGGTAAGTTTTTGTCATGTTTACTTTTATTCCGCCAAATCATATAATTGTATTATAATTATTTCTGTTAAAATTACGAATAACTGATTGTTTTAAAAATGCAATTATACCTGTGAACAAAAAGTAAGTGCACCGAATGGAGAACGAAATCTATTACATTTAAACGATGTAATACATAAAGTGAATTTACCTTATTTAATATCGTAAACTAAATATTGCGGAATAATTAAAATACAACTACAGAAGAACTATGGGGAGAATTCAGATCGACAATCCATGAAGCGACGAAAAAAATTCCAAATAAAATACAAATCAAAAAGAATCCATATACATACTCGAAAAAGCATTTGAATTAATTAACAAAATGAACCAAATAAAGAAAGGGGAAATTAGTAATATAGTAGATTCAAAAAACATATAAAAATCTTAACCAATTAATAAATAAAGAAATATAAAGCGAACGAAATTATTATATAATAGCAATTTGTGCGGATAGAACGTCGCGAAAAAATGAGCCCTATGATTTATGTAAGAAAATTAAATGGCTAAGTAATACTTTTAAACTAAGAATGTTACCAATAAAATACGAAAACGGAACGAAAGTACAAATATTTAAATGTACATTAAAAGTTTCAGCTCGGCTGCAGTTCGAATGTTATAAACTTAGAAATTTACTTTTTATCGCATATGTGTTAGTAAATACAATTAAAATTTTATACTTCGGATATCGTTTCAATTTAAGGTATCTGATCTCCCGAAAATATTTTTTAATCTATGAAAGAATTACTTTTAAAGGAAACAATCCGATTGGAAAATTTTAAAATTCATTTCCAAAGAAGAAACATAAGATTGGTCTCCTGATATTTCTCAAAACTGAAATTTTTGGTTATAACTCTGGAAATTTATGAAATGAAATTAAAATAGTTGCGTAATAGTATGCGATTCTTATCTAATTATATTTTCCGAGGGAAAAACACGATTTTACAAGAGGAAAAAAGTTCGATCTCCCCGGTACTGTGTCATCATTAATTGCGATCTCTATATCGGAGGTAGACGACGACTTAGCTGAACATATTTTGTTGTATATAATAGCGTATAAGACAATCATAATATGACATTAAACGCAGATAGGCACTCACACCCGCGAGAATTGATTGTAGTCGCTTTGTCGTCACGACACAATCTCGCGTGGTTTTGCAGTGTACTATATTGTTACTAGCGTGCATATGGTGTTGTGCATGATGGTTTAAACACATTACCTTCTACGCAATAATATTAGGATTATTTATATTTCTGATGATAATTCTTGCGTCGTCGATCGTATTCGAACTCTTCGTGCTCTAGCCACTAGTCTATGCCGACGATCTAGGTACTGTGTAGTTATTACGATAACAGCAAAATCTCTGTACGTGGCAATATTAATATTTAAACAAATTTCTATTTGATTAATTTTTGGCGAAGAATAATATTTGGGGACTTTGCATTCATTTTGACTATGAGATAATCAAATCGATCGTTACATTGCTTCATCTTTTTCTGTGTGCACATTTGTGCGTGCATATTTGGTAATGAACATTGTGTAAAATAGGTAATATTTGTGTGTAGACGTTAAGTACGATTAATAGCGACTATTTCGAAATGTGTTTATACAGGAAGAACCATTTACGTCTTATCAACCTGAAGCATTGTTTAATATTTCCCGTTTTTTATTGAACGAGACCAAACATTCAAAACCAAAAGGAGTTACTCAATTGTATCCTTTGTTTATTTATTGCCTTTAGAAAATAATGTTATTTCGTTGTGTTAATTATAAATAATATGAATTAAGATATATATATATATATAAAACAATTTTTTTCTACTTTATATACTTGTAAACAACTATTGATAATAAGAATTTTAGAGAAGTGTATATAGTTAATTTTATCCGTAGTAGTATGCTATGCTTATTATTATCAGTACTGTACTGTTTACTTTTAATCGTTTAAACTTTGAAAAATAAAATAGTTTCAAAACAAATTTATGATACATACAGAATAATGTAAAAGGATAATTTTCTGAATTTCGTTTGATAATGCAAATCTATAGTTCGTTATTCGATGAAATGTGTGTGATAATATATTACCTGCGTACAAAATCAGTTCTTATTTTTGGTAAATCATTACACTACAATTTTAAATTGAAACTCGCGTTATCACGTTATGCCTTTACCAACCCGCTGCTGGGTGTAGGCATGTGCTAGACGTTTCCAACGATTCCGGTTTTGTGCCACTCGGATCCAATTGATCCCTGCATGTTTGACAACGTCGTCTCGCCACCTTGTTGTTGGTCTGCCCCTTTTCCTTTTTTGGAATGCAATGGGCACCATTGCAGGATATGTTTTTTCCACCTGTCATCATGTCTACGCGCCACGTGTCTAGCCCACGTAAATTTTAATTTTGTGCGCTCCCTGATTAAAGTAATGATTTTTCTGTCTTTTAACTTGACGTTTAATATTATACTTTCGTGAACTGTTTGCGTTTTCCCGATTTTCATAATTATTCCCTTTGTGAAGCTCCACGTTTGCGCTCCGTATGTTAACACCGGTAAGACACATTGGGTATAAAGTTTGCATTTCCAATTGTTCCGGAATATGTTAGATAACTTCCCAAATGCGGCCCATGCGAATCTTTCTCTGCATATTTTCTCCTCTGTCTGTTGTTATTTCTTATCCTAAATAAATATACCGACGTTCCTGTTCGATGTGTTCCCTATTTATCTTTACCGACATACTAACTTTTATTGTTTATTTATTCTTAATCATATTTTTCTAGATTCAGTTTGAAGTTTGTTCAGCATAGATTATAATTCTTCTTGATTCCTGCTTTTTATAACGATGTCATCTGCAAATCGTAGGTGATTAAGTTTTTCGCCGTCTATTGTTGTGCCTTTTGAATCCCGGTTTAGTTTTCTGAGTACACCTTCTAAGGCTGCAATAAACAATTTTGACGAGATAGTGTCACCTTGTCGCACACCTCTTTTTAGAGGTATTTCCGCAGTTCTATTCTATAGCTTGAGGCTTTCATTGAAACCGATTCGTACAGTGTTCTGATAATGTTCGCATATCGTTCTACTACCCATATTTCAACCGAGTCAAATACCTTTTCATAGTCTACAAAAAGGCATTATAGAGTGCGGTCAGGTTTGTATTAATGTTTTAATAGTTAACAAATGTTCCATTTGAAATTTAAAATTAATGTTAACAAATTAAGAAATGTAGAAATAATGACATAAGCGAATACAGTCTTCTATATCAGTTACTGTTACGATTATAGTAAAATAAGTTTCCCTGTATTATTATTTTATGTTAAAATAAGAGACATACTAAATGACGTATAACAGTTCTTTAATTTTCCCATCATACGTAGTATATTTATTATTTATTAAATTTGTGTCATAAATATTGTATAACAACTATAAATTATTTTTAATTTATTTTCAAATATGTACATTTTTTGTATCTTTCTAATCCTGACGGATATATAAATATTATTACATTATTTGTTTAAAATGTATGTGTTAGAACTACTCGTTGAAATAAATTCTATTATAACGTGCGCGGTATTACTTATTATCGTTGGTACATAAATCTGCCTAGGCATATGCTTATTTCTTATTTCATACATTCTTTGAATTAAAGTTTATCATAATTTAGTTATTTTTTTGGGATAACGTTTTTTTGTGTGTGTGTTTAAAAATTTTAAGATATTTATTTTTGAACATTTTAGATATTATAATTTTCGATTACGTGGGTGTAAACTTATATTTGATTGTTGACCCTTAACGTTAAATGCAGTTCTATACTGTACTCACTGGCCAAACAAGCACGTAATTTAGGAGCTTTTAAATTAGCTAAACAGTCATTGGATCACATACAAAATTTGCTTATTCCGTCTCAATTCCAGGTATTGTCTATATTACGAACATTTTATGTTCGTTTGTTTTATTTTATTACCGTATTCTATTAACATCTCGGCGGTCTTCGGTTTTAATTATTATTATTATTTTAAATATATTATATGTAATTCCCTAATTTTTTAAAAGAATAATAATTTATTTTTCTTGCTATGCTTTAAAATTATATTCATTTTGAATTTTATTTTTTCGCGGAAAACACGTCTGGAAACTTAAAATGTTAAATTAATTAATAATAACTTTATTTATTCTTATAAATTAATTGTTTATTTATTTTTATAAATTGAACATCCCATTAAAAAATTTTATGATTAAAATCGGTTCTTGTTATTATTCGTAGAGTAATTATTTTTCACATTGTTGTTTCACATGTGAATAGTTATAATTTAAAAACTATGAAAATGATCCTTTCTATAACAGGATTTTGTCGATGTGGCTACGTTGATGATACGAGCGAAACCTTATCACGACAACGAAGATTTATTAATAATGTGTTATCGTTGCTCTACCTATAATCCGTTAACAATATCGACGAAATTGACAACTAGCGCTAATTGTTGTACTAATTGTAGACAACCATTTGTGTATTCATTTGTTACATTCGGTATGCGGTATATTTTATTATCGTTATTATTACTATTATTATTATTATTATTATTATTCACGATATGACTTTATCCATCCACTTTTGCATGAACGTTTCCCAAATCTTTCCATCCATTTATATTTTGATCCTTCCCTAAGCTACAACTAGCGCTAATTGTTGTACTAATTGTAGAACCATTTTGTTACATTCGGTATGCGGTATATTTTATTATTATTAATATTACTACTATTATTGTTATTATTATTATCCATCACGATATGACTTTATCCATCCACTTTTGCATGAACGTTTCCCAAAAATCTTTCCATCCATTTATATTCTGATTCTTCCCTAAGCTTTACACACTGTGCACTGAGGAGCCGGGGTTCTGTTGATAATATATGGAATGAGTGAGTCTTGTATAACCCAGTCACAGTCTGCTGAGGATAACGTTATCTCTGCAGTTTGGAAGCGAAATCTTGCAATGTAATGGTGAAGATTATTTAGTGAGAAGGTCGACTTATACTTTTGTTGCCACGAAGTAAAAAATCTTTATTTGACATAATTACGTACATCAATAGCTGGAAGTGGAAAGTTTCAGATCGGCAACGATGTGGTAAACTCCTTTGCTGCTCTATCTGCCAGTTTATGAGCTGGAATCCACAGGAACGGGACTAATTGGCTCAGTTCGAATAATAACAGCCGTGCCACTTCTTTGACTATAGGATGCTGATCGTTGCTGAATAAATTGCATAAGGAGTTGAAAGTTATGAGAGATTTGGAACATACAACCGATAACTTATAAAGGAATATTCATAAGCTTCTTAGGAGGATCTGCTTACGAATATCGAGAGGCCATTCTGATGACTAAGTACAGACTGTCGATTGGGAAATCCGAAATGCTCGAGTAGCTAAGCGAAGACCTGGATGTGGATGATATCTAAGGACTTTAGTAATGATGGTTTTTCTCAGGAATATATCGCTGTTCCATGGTAATGTTTGATCATATCAAACATCGATAGATGCGTAAGAGTGAAATTCGATCGTCGTCAAAGTGTTGTGGAATAGTTTTTAGAATGTTTATTTTCTTTGAGCACTTTTTTTTTATATTGATTAAATGCTGATCCCATGATAATTTAGAATCTAGGACCAGACCTAAGTAGCGGACTGATGACCATACATATGATCACATATACATACATATCAGACGCATACACATATACAAATAACCGTAAAAATAAAAATAATAGAAATAAATGCTAACTATTATTTTTTATTTAAAAAAAAAACTATGCTCAATTCTACGATGTTTATACCCCGAATAAACACATGGTGTGACTTAGTTTGTCGTGGTCACCTATAACATTAATGAACTTATTCCGATCAGTTTTACATGTATCGTGTACTAGTAAGTTTTACGTACCTGTGATAACTTAATATAACTCTGCAACAGTGATTTTTAATCAGTTGTAATTTTTTAAGTGTGCTGTTGGAAACTAATCACCAAAAAAGCTGGGCGACGGTTAGTTTGGTTAGAATTTCAATGTTAAACGATAACAAGCGAGAATGACTCCTAAATAGTGAACTTGCTAGTGAATAGATACTATGAACGGCAACTTACGCAAACGTGATTTGGCGTCGCCTGGTAAAGAGAATAACTTTTTTAACTCTCGAGGTGATAATGTGATATATATATATATATATATATATATATATATATATATATATATATATAACGAAATATGTAATTATCGTATTTTGATTACGTAGAAGTTTTGCCGCTTATCGAATTTCAACTGGAAGACGATATACCGGACGACGAAGCGATGGATTTACTACAGAATACTGCGCGTGCTGAACACGACGATCGGGATTCACGAATTAACTTAATGCGTGACGATGTTCAAAGTATTATATTGTTAGATGATAAACCGACTGCTGACCTATTTACGACGGCCTTGATGAATTTCGAGGTATAAGATTCGAACGTTATACGAATTTGTCGCTATATCATCGGTGAATTATAATTAAATCTCGAAATTTAACAAAACCGATACGGGTGTAATCATAATTTGCTCTTTTTGATCACCTAACATATTTACAGCTGTAATTGAATACGGTGAAATACGGTTATACCATAATTTCAAATCTATCGGTGCTCAACTTTTATTTATAATTTATTACTACTCTAGTTCGTCTTACCAACATTCGGTGTACATGAAGGACAATTACTCAAGGTTTTCGTTCAGACAAAATTTGTCTCATTCTATTGCTTCTTTTTGCTTACATTAGATTAGACAGTGTTAAATTTTATAAAACCTTTTTCCAGTATATTCTTAATGTACGCGTTTGAATTTATGCTTCTATTTACCCGAGCCGCAATGAGCCGTTTGAATATAATTTGGACCGACTCTGCAGTTAGTAAAGCTGTTAAAATTCGAAGTGAACTCCTTGTTTTCTCGGTGTTCCTGTATGACTCGAAGACCTGGTCAGTATGCAGTGCAAGCAGAAAACATATAGACGCAGTAGAAATATGGTGGTGTCTCATGGACCGCTAGGAGAACCAATGCTTCCATTTTGGACGACATTGGTAACCCGAAAAGATTAAAATCTATCATTCTCAGCAGAATAATACGATTTTGGTCACGTAGTTAGAGCCGAAAATATGGAGGCGCTCTTCGTTCAAGGTGTAGTGGCTGGTAGAAGAGAGCGCGGTCGTGTACCTCTTCGATGGTCTGATGCGATTTGCAGGACAACTGGCCATAGTTTCCACAAATATGTAAATATCGCACGCGACCGTATTCATTGGCGCAGCCTGGTCAGTCGTGTGACAGATCATGGTCACGTTACCCCTGCATTGGGTGACACGACTCACTATATATAACTATTTATTAAATAACGAATGTTAGGAATTTAGCCCATCGGCTAAAACTTAAAAATCCTATTTACAAATTAAATCTTCAGGTTTATTAAGGCGTCGTATTGATTCGGTACCTAGATGTTTAGTTAATTCTGCATTGACATAATGTAATAGCCGTTTCTCGGTTTTTTGCGAATTCTTTGATGACATCATCAAGAAATTGTATGTGCAGATTACGGTGAATATCGTAGTTACGTGAATAACGATATCGATTAAGGCTCGTAGGATGACATTTTGTCTGGCCTGGATCTTGTTATACAGCTTGTAGCCTCGGCACATACTCAAACTTGAATGCTATAGGTTCAAATCGGTTTTATTATTTGCAGGTATAGTAAACGTTTACACGTCGAATGCAGAGTTCCGACCGATAAGCCAATACAATTGCCGTGTTACTGTTTTGGTGTAATTTTTGTAATTTTTTATCTAAGTACATTGCTAGATATCTAGGCAGACTCAGCTCGAGGAACTGTTAGATCACCTAGGTAAACTTTATGTCATACAGAAACTTTGCGATAAGCATACGTAACGTGGACAGATTTAGTTTCATTTAACTTTATTTTCGTTCATTTTTTGATACGATCGAGCGCGCGTTGAAGTTTTTCTATGAACCGAAAGTATAGCAGTATCATCCGCGAATGTCGCGGTTATATGCTTTTGTATAATTCGAAAAATTTCTTGATCGTATCATCTGTACCGAAAAAAAATATACATCTCGCGATCGACATAATGAATTGAGCAAAACCAATTTCTGATGTGTCTCGAAGTCCACTTAAACCAAAAATAGTTTAAAAATATAAAGTGTATCGAAATATACGAATTAAAATAGTCGTAAATGTACTGCGCTGTAATCATAGTTCTATATAGGTGGTAATAACGTTTAATTGAAGGTAGCTCGTCGCTACATCAGCAACGCCAACGATTTTCGTTTTAAATACACGATCAAGTATTATTACCAATAATTAGACTACGATAATGTATCTAAATGCGTGTTGCAATCCTTTATACTCGTTCTTATTAATATACGCGAATGAAACTTATGGTAAGGTTAATGAATAAATTTTAAACTATGCAGATGATTCGCCACCTTTTTGTTTATATTTCTCTTATGCGTCTATTAAAGTATCGAATAATTAAGAAAATGTAATTTCGTTGTTCTACGTGTTGTATACGTGATATTTTCCAAAAGATTAATGTAATTTGTTTCTACTGCCATAATTAAAATTTTAAACTTAATTTCGTTATTTTGGTTTTTTTAGTTGGATAGCGAAAAATTCAATCCAATTATCGTTAACAGAGAAACTTTGCGTGCTATGGAACCGAGCACTGTGTTAATATGCAAATGGCCGCCACCTTTGAAATTTAAATATTACAAAAATTTAGTCCCGGAATTGCACGTTACAGCTTGTTCTTCTTGCTTTAAGGTAATTCACTTATGCAGTTAACTTTGGATATTACAATGTCATTAAGCATAGTCTTACCGCGAGATGTGAAGCACTTTTAGCCGTGTTGTATGTTTTTAAGAATTCAGGATTTATTCATCCTGCGAGTACTTCAAATTTTAAAGTTTTAGAACTTCTTACGATTGAACATATTTTATTTCTTCTACTTCTTCGTGTTTGTTGTGAGCACACGCTATATATTTCCGGTAATTCAAAAAGGTAATTGCATCGCCTTTTAGTTTCACGGCCTCGTTAAAGTTGCACTTGACCGAATATATTCTACGTAAAAATCATTGAGCGATAGATTGTTGCTTGTTACAAGTACATAGCGAACTGTTTCATGTTCCTAATTTTTTCAAATTATTGTCGGTTTTTAAAATTTGCGTCAGCATTCTATTTTTAAAGGTTTCTATCTAGCATACAGGAAGTTCCTCCGACTGGTTTTTCCATTTTTGATATTCAACAGTCTTGCGACTTTGGATTTAATATTAATTGTCTTACTTGTGGTCATAGAGCTCTTATGAGGCATCATTCTTCATCGCTTCCGTACATACACATATAGCGCATAACCATCATAAAATTTCTTCATTCCTTTTTTCGTACTAGCAATTATGCATGTTATTATTTTATCGACTTGCATATAATAAAGTCGATTAAATTTTTGCAACAATTTTTTAAACGTGTTTTTTACTTTGTGGATACTTCAACATATTCTCTTTTTATTGATATATATATATATATATATATATATAAAATTACTTCAGAACTTTTCTGCCTATTTTATCTTAGATTTTTGCCTTGACTTTGCCTTTTAACTACAAAGGCAAACCTAACGGATTTAAAATTCCAAAGGCAAACTCAACGGATTTAAAATTCCAAAAGGGCAAAACTCAAAGCTTAAAAATTTCCAATGTTCGCCAACATTTTTAATCCACAAAAGGCAAACACAAAGGGAAAATTTCTAAAGGGCAAATCAAGGGTACATGCAACTTGTATAAAACTAAGTATGCTAAAAAATTGTCATAAGATTTTGTTATTTAAATTAAGATTGGTAGGAAAATTACTTTTTATTTAAATTAAGGTTGGTAGGAAAATTGCCATAAGATTATTTTAAAATTCGTAGAGTGCTAAAATTTTTTTTCAAAACCTTAATTTTGATAATTATATTGAAAAAATACTTTTTCTAATAGAAAAAAGGATAAAATGGATAATATTGAAATTTATAAATAATCATAAATTAACGAAATAAAGATATCAAAGTTCCAATAATATATACAAACATGTGAAAAAAATAGTCCGTCCTAACATCCACGTCAAGTTATACAAAACTTGATAATTCTTTTGATATAGATTTTTCTGACGATTAAATTTTATTTGTGTTATTTTTTCGACAGTTTCATAAAACTATTAAAAAAAAAAACGAACTTATTTTTAAGAAAAATTATACGGAATATTTAATTTTTGAAACTTATAAAAAATATATTTTTTATAATATAAAAGGAAAAATTAATAATATTAAAATTTATGAAACGAAACCTTTTTCCAAAATTATAAAACTATTTATTATAATAACGAAATTTGAACGTATTTTAGTAATAGTCACGAAATATCGAAATATAAATTCCCAATCTGTGATAAGAAAATAACGTCATTGTCCCGATCAAAAAAAAAATATAGTACAATTTAACTTTTTTTCATTACTATATGATAATAGCGTATTCTGTTATTATATAGCGCGAAATCAACAGGTTGTGGGTTCGAATCCGCAGTTTGTTTATTTCAGAGAAATCTCTGTTAAATTCGTGGTTGGGGACGTGACATATATCGAGTACGCATAGATTTCACTGAACTAGCTGAATATTTAACAGTATTTCTCACTTCTTAAATCATTTCTTATATTCTCTCTCAATCATAAATCAACAGCTTCCCAAAAATTGGTCCAGAAAATCGCGTTCTAGGTCTGTTGGCGATTGGTTTCACAAAAAAAATACAATACCCCTGTCTATCCTTTTATTTAAAAAAGTTATTTTTAATAATGTAAATAATGAATAAAAGGAAAAAATGTAATTTAGAAAAAAATATATATAGTTAGATGATAGAGAATTTACGTACAAAAATTGGGCGGCAAGACATTTAAAGGCAAAAAAATGTGAAAAATGAGGACAAAAAAAAACGTGAAAAATTTGATGCCTGCACATTAGTGGTAAATTACACGTTATTTGATTTTATTCGTAAAAAATTTTTTAATCGATAAATTTCAGATTGTTAGAAAGGTTTACTTTTTTTAAAAATTTGATGTTTCAGTTTTTTTTTTATTTTTTTTAAAGCGGGAGGCGGAAAATCTTCAAAAGACTGATAAAATAAGTAAATTTTGTTTTTTATTAATGCAGCGCATAAAAACATGCACTGCAAGGGAGCCAAAAATCAGCGTGTGGGATTTTTACCCACTAAAAACCCCCTCTCTCTATAAACAAAATGGAGTTTGAAATAAAGTTTTTGATGTTTCAGTTAGTTAAAGAAATAAATGTATATATTGAAGATGGTTCATGAAAAAAAAAAATTATCTTTATTAATATAAATATGAATATTGACAATAATAAAAGAAGAAAAATATTGCGAGAAATGCGATGAAGAAATTAATTATAAAAACTGGACAAACCACAAAAAATCGGAATTACATGTTAATAGAAATAAAAAAATTGAAAAAAATACGAAATACAGTAAGAAATGTGATAAAGATATTTCATACATTAATTGGGCAATACATCAAAAATCAGAATTGTACACAGAAATTAAACAGTAAAAACTTGGTAATATATTTCTAATTAAAAGTGCATATTTTAAGAAGGAAACCTAAGTATCAATTTTGAGAATAAAAAATTATTTGTGCAATAATCTTAAAAAAAAAACATTATAAAGACACGATGGCATACAAAAATTAAACATCGAAAACTTGGCGATATAGTTCCGTTCAATGATAGACGTGTTTTCGGACAGAAAAAACAAGAAAATGAACCGCTTACAATTACACAAGGTAAACACAAATACTGTAAAAAATATAACGGCTGGATTATAGAATATACAGTGAAACTGAAGAGCTTGAAAAGAAAATGGTATGCTAAAATAACGACGGATAGTGTCAAAAAAATGATAAGATTAATTCGAGTTATTAAAGAAAAAACGAATTTCAAGAAAAGACGATGATAAAATAAATATAATCACTAAAAATTAATATTTTAAAACAACAGTGATTACATGCTTCGAAAATAATATAAATGCAACAACTCTTTTAGATCATATAGAAAATATTTTAACATCTGATGAGAAAGTTCGCATAAATAAAACGTTTAATTTTCAGATATGACTAGAAAAAAATGTTATAGTAAAATCATTAATCTCCATAAAGACAAGCAAACAAAAAATGTCTCACGCGAATTAAAAATGACAATTTATGCTGCACTAGAGCAATAATCACGGATTTGACATATTACACTAATATTATTTTAAGCGGAAAATTAAGCCATATGGATATAAAACGAATCATATTAGGAAAATCTATATAGACAGATTTAGTGAAAAAGTTATGCCAAAAAAAAAAAAAAATTTGTAGCGATGAAACGTTATAAGATATAAGAGATGTTGAAAATTTATTAAATATTCAAATTAAAGTAATTTGTGCGGAAAATTTTAACAACTAATATATTCGAGTGGAGAAAATGAGCTAAAAATTTACCTCTATAAAAACGGTAATCACTTAGTGTGATAAATAGTATGACGGCATTTTTGCAGCACCTTATAAAGATTTGACAAACCGTATCCAAATAAAAGTGCGCACAAATGTAATAGTGAATTATGTATGATGGAAAAGCGCGGTGAAAAAAATTAAATTTATTGCGAAAAATGTGACAGATATTGTTACAATAAAGAATGTTACGGAAAATCACGAGAAAGTCTGCAACGAAGTAAATAAATGTGTGAAATGTAAAAATATTCAAAAGGAACGAAGACTGCGAATGTGATTATAAAGTATGTAAAAATGGCGATGAAAATGTTAAAATGAGTGAACATGAATGTTATGTTACAAAAAATAAAAAGGCGGTTTTTACGAATTGCCTTGTACTTATAACGGGAAATCGGATAAAAAAAAAATCAAAGCGTATAGATATTCCGAAAAAAATCTGCGGTGAAGATGCCCTCCGTGTACTTGTAATCGGATGTCAAAGATGAAATATGTTGAAAAAAAATATTTGCGATATTCCTCGAGTTGTTTATGTAAATGCGGATAAAAAAGTTGAAAAACGCACGGATTCCGAAAAATATATTTTCTACGATTATGAAGCAAATCACGGGACGGGAACTCACGAAGCTAATTTAATTACTGCACAATATTTCAACGGTGTGAAACTTTTATTTTTAAAACAAACAAAGAATTTCGCAAATGGTTAATTTCTAAACAGCACGAAGGATTTACAGTAATTGCTCGCAACGCGAAATAGTACGATTCGCAATTTATCTTAAAATATTGCTTCGAAAATTCGCTGAAAACATACACAATTTACAGTGGTGCAAAAATAATGTTTTTAAATGTTGCAGGGATTAAATTTATAGATAGTATTAATTTTATTGCGTCGCCACTTTCTGACTTTCCAAAAATGTTTAACTTAAAACAATTGAAAAAAGCTTATTTTCTTCATTTTTTTTTTCAAAAACATGACAGAAAATCATAATATAGAATGAAAATTAACGCTTTGTTAGATGGTAATCGGAGAAAATTAACGAAAATTACGTATTTCAGAACTAGTAGAATATTGTAAATCTGATGTAGATATTTTACGTATAGAAATCAGAAAACGATTTCTAATGTCGACCACATGCATAGCAACTATAGATCGAATTTACAAGAGAACACAATCGGAGTTATAAAACAATTTAAAAAATCAATGTAAATATTCGAATGCGCGGTTAAATGCGTTTAAAAATGTACGTCATGCTTTAAACGGTGGAGGGGTAGTTAATTTGTGGAGCCATAGTCGATGGTTTTGATAAGAAAACGAATATTATCGATACCGGGGTAACAATGAAACTATGGATAATTTATATGAAAACCAGATAAAATATGCCGAATA
This sequence comes from Coronaproctus castanopsis, assembly GCA_032883995.1. Classification (NCBI taxonomy): domain Eukaryota; kingdom Metazoa; phylum Arthropoda; class Insecta; order Hemiptera; family Monophlebidae; genus Coronaproctus; species Coronaproctus castanopsis. The sequence goes on from CM065052.1 coordinate 256,323,135, forward strand.
TAATGTGATAATGGGGAAAATCGAAAAAATACAAGGAAGCTTTAAGGGAAAATATCACAGTTAACAGTTACGCGAGATTTTTTTCACGGTGAAAAAACGGAAGTTTATAAATTAAATACATCGACGTTTATAGTCTTCATCCTGCTGTTCGAAATTACGATTATTTTCCCGTTGAGCATCCTATAAAAATTTATAAACCTGAAAAATTTGTCCCAAATCGGTATGGTTTAATTAAATGTAAAATATCGTCTCCGCAAAATTTATACCACCCTGTATTGCCTATTAAAGACGAAAAATTAGTATTTTGGGTAATAATGTTTAAAAATGTACAAGTTGCGATCATACTATTGAAGAATGATGTTTAATAGGAACTTGGACAACAGACGACTTGAATAAAGCGTTAGTACTATATTTTAGATATTTACGAAAGTTTGGAATTTTGAGGAAAAAGTAACAATTTTTTTAAAGATTATGCTAAGAAATATATGAAAATAAAATTAGATAAAAATCCGTGGAAAAATAAATCTTTTAAATAATACGTAAAAACAGTAAACGGAAAATGAAATATATAGACGTAGAAAATATTCAGCCAATTCCTGGTAAAGTTGCTAAAATATGTCTCAATTCTTTACGGTGAAAATTTGACAAAATTGAACGCAGACGAAATACGTAAACGATTCTGAAGAATTTAAAAAAATTAATAATGTTATTTTCATCAAACAAGTATGTTATAAGAATAAAGAAGAAATTGACGGTTATAGAGTACTTCAAGAAATATGTTTATTGTCGGATTTACAACATCTAACGCTACAATTAAGATTATACGATATGTTAGATAAATTAGGTGAAATGTAATATATTGCGATACTGATAGAGTATCGCGTATATTGATAATCGAAAAAATACTGTTTCAGGATTGATGAATGGACAAATGAATTAGTTAAAAATGATTACGAAACGGATTGGATTTGTGCTGGACCTAAAAGTTACGCACTTACTACAAAAGAAAGAAAACCTATAATGAAAACGATTTTCCTTAAATTACGAAAATTCAGAAATATTAAATAAAAAAGTGTGTATAAAGTAACGTCAAATTATAACACGATTACTAACGATTCTAAAAACAAAACACTCGTAAATAAACATTTTTTAAAAAATAGTTTTACGGAACTATCAAATAAAATTTAATCGTCAGAAAAATCTATTATAAATAACTTGACGCGCATGTTAGGACGGATGTTTGTATATATTATCGGAAATACGATTTTCCACAAAAACTTCGATAACTTTATTTCGGTTATTTATGATTAAAATCACTACGTGATTAGAATATTTTGTTTTAGTAACAAACTGACCTATAGTATCATCATACGTTTTCTATTCTGCTAAAAGATACATGTTCTTGTTTTACTAACGGATTTTTTATATAAATCGCTAAGTTTCGTTTTAGAAATTTCAATATTATTAATTTTATCTTTTTTGTATTAGAAAAAATATTTTTTTTTTTTTTTGTTATAATTTTCAAAATCGATGTTTAAAAAAAAAAATTTTTGAGCGCTTTCTGAATTTTGAAAAAATCTCTTATTGAAATGTTTCTACCGATGTTAATTTAAATTTAAAAAAATGTACGGTAATTTTTCTATCAATCTTAATTTAAATAAGAAAATCTTATGACAATTTCTCGCCGTATCTTTTTTTTTATACAAGTTGCGTGTGCTGCCTTTAGAAATTTTCCTTTGATAGATAGATAGAGAAAGAGAGAGAGATTATGTAATTATGTATATACTTGCGTATACCGGGCTTACTGTTTTACTTCTTTCATAATCATGCTTTGTTATTTCGCAGGAATATTGCGTACGTTTAATTTCTAATGAATTGTTCTAATTTATGCGAGTAATCGAGATGCGCATTATGTGTTATATACAGTAGTAAAAGTGTTTAATAAAATTATTTTATGTCTTGCTTTTTTAGATTTTTCATACGGACGATTTTGAAATGGAAATTTTACAGAAGGGGTGTTGTCCATTTTGCAGAGTAGCACCTACGCATGAAAGGGACTTGCCATCATCCCACTTAAACGACGAAATTGAAATAGAAGAAGAATTTCCATGATAAGTAGCGCGACATAAAAATTTCGATAATTTTTTTAATTAAAAATTTAACACGGATTTCACATCCATCATCCCACTTAAACGACGAAATTGAAGTAGAAGAAGAATTTCCATGATAAGTAGCGCGACATAAAAATTTCGATAATTTTTTTAATTAAAAATTTAACACGGATTTCACATTATCTAATTATTCATTCGAATATTTTATAAAGTATAATTTGTATTCATATGACTTATTCATATTATTTGTTCGTGCTAAATTTCACTAGTAAATGATATTTTTAAATAATCAAATATGTTACAGTCGTAATTTAATTGGAACGGATATCGGAACAAGAGAAATATTTTTCTAAAATAAAATGATAAAAAATCAATATAGAAGTTTTACAACAAAATGACGTGTAATTGATGTCAAATAAAATCATCGACAAATTTTCCATCGCAAAATATCACCTTCTCGTCTTATTGGATAGGCTTCGTTAATCAAAAAGTTTTTATGACGCTAAATATATTGATGTTTGTAAACAAATATTTTCATGAACAGGTTTTCGATTTCACACATGACTGATATAGTGAAATGAACGCACATGCGATTTCATAAATAAATGTCTAATTTATAATATAGTTTCCGAATAGTTCAATTGCAAGCAATCGTCAGAAGTTCCGTATTGTTCATGTCCGTTTTGATGATAGCGTAATAGAATATATTCTGTGGGAATTATAATTTTTACATCCGTATAATTTAGAAATACTGCTTTAAATTGCAGTTTTTGATGTTGGAAATATCTGATTAACTATAAATATTAGCGTATAAATAATTTTAATATGTTCACCAATCATAATTTTATTAGAAATTTTTTTTTATAGATGCCATTCTTAATTAATAAAGTACCCTGTAATTTCGCGAAGTAAGATTAGTACATAACAAAAAGTAAACACTTTAGTACATTTTCTTGAGACTTTATAATATTAAAAAAATAATAATTGTTCGAGCACTTTTTGTTTTTAATTTCATTTCAGTATTTAATCCGGAACATTGTATGTTAAGTAAAATTCATAAATGTTTTAACGATTCAGAATAAATTAATATTCGCAAATTTTATCTAAAATTTAAATAAAAATGTTACTTTTTTTGTGGTTAATATTCAAAATATGAAATGAGATGGTGGGTTAAAAAAGAATCTATTCGGCATCGTAGGATATTATTATTGGAATGTGATAATTTCGTTTCATATTTACATATGTCACACCACTCCATCGACAACAATATGTACCATGAAGCATCACTACACTTTAGTAAGTCTGTCAATATTGCCATCTATTCTATAGACTCAAATTCCCATAATAAAATCTACGAGGGTGATAAAATATATAAATAGATTTTGGAGTTTATGTCGCCGATGAACAAGAGTTAATATGTTTCAGCACGTTATAACAATAAACTTCTTAACGTTCTAATCAGATCTCTGACCTAATCCATGTCTATCATTATGATGGAGTTGTGAATTACACCGTATCACGCGTGTTGTTTTTTGTTCTTTTATACATCATAGAATCCTATCTTTATTGTTATAATAATTTTAATGCTGGGCGATTAAGACTACCTACCGCTTACAGTGTCTCATCGATACAGTGTGTGCTCCCCCCTTCACCATTGAACCATGGCCCCTGTTACTCGTTCACCAGTAATGAACAGAAAATTCGGCGGAGGATATGCTACCGATGCTATCAATACACAGTCTACAAATTAAAATGGTAAAACATCATTAACCGATAACAATATAATACACAACGTACATACGATATGAACACGGAGTTAATCCGCTGCCTATTCTTCTATTATCGATGAAGAGGACACTAATAATCAAATATCTTGAACAAAAGACGAGAAAAAATAAAAGTAAATCTTCCAACTATCCCTATATATATAATATATATATACACATAATTTTAGATAAATGTGTCAAATCTACTATCGGGATGCACAGTAAAAAAAATTCCTATTCCAGCAGTAAATTACTACTCACAAATAAAATAACAGTTCCTTGTTGGTCAAAAAAATACTCAAATGCTTGCATTTTTGTCGGAAAAACTTGCTGAATCGAGTTCCACAAGTTTTTGTACTTAGTTCGTTGCTAACACAACGGTACAATTATAATTCATCACCACCACTATGTATCTCCGCTTAATACTAAGATAATACTATTATAGAATTCGCATATAACATTTTTTCAACAAAATACGCGAAAAAGAAACTAAATCTTTGAAGCTTCTCAGTTAGCCCAACTATTTTACATTTTTCAGATTCGCCATTCCGCAATAATGCTAGCAATTACGACTTTTACACAAGTCCCATAGTCAGTATACTATGTGAATCAAATAAAAAGTCTTCAATTTAGATTTATAAAAAATATTCCATCTAAATTATACACCTCAGATGCAGTGAATCATGAGGCTTTGATAGCAACAGAAACTATTTATATTAACTTATAGAATTTGTTCTTTATTGAAAAATATCTGCACTTCTGTTATTTCAATCACAGCGCAACACAACACTCAAATAATGTTATATCGTATTGTACACAACATATTTAATAATGGTTGTCACAAGAAAATGCTCCGAGTGTCGTTCCATCGAGAATGATGCTTACACTAGACATCGATTTTATTATTAACTTCATTACTATTAAGTATTTATATTATTTTAACTAGTTGCATATTGTTGGTTATAGTCTAGTGTCATATAATTGAGTTGATCAAACATAATTTCGTTTTCTATTTTGTAGATTTTTTTTCTTTGGGTTTTCCTACATAAATTAATAATGTAATATTTCGATTATCAGTTTTTTCATGATCAAGGGACGTCTTGCATATCATTATTTGTTTAGGTTATATATAAAGTACTTAGCATTAAAAATATTCTAATAATTTAAGTATTTTAATATGCAATAAACGTTTTCTTCTTTTTCATCAGATACAGTTGTATCAACTGAAATGATCGTAATCAGGTCGGCCGACAGTTCCCCAGCAAATAAGAACTACAAACAACTAATTGTTTTTTCAGCTGTAAATGTGATTAGTGAATGTGGTCAAATTGTTAATCCGAAAATATAAAAAATCTTTCATACTGCTGCAAATCTTGATGCTGAAATAGTAATATGTTAGATTCCGACGTACTCATTTATGTATGTTAATATTTTAGCAGACTAGAGCAAAAGAAGCGATACAAATGTTCCCATTAATATCAATATGCCACATAATCTTGAGATCCAGACGATCCGATGTGATAATAAAACTGTATGATCAAAAATGATAAAAATTTGTTAAAATAAGAACTTGAGTTGAGAATTTTGTAAATATAGATTTATCAAGGATGTTAATGAATCTATTTACAAAACGTGTTTTCTACAATATGAAATATCTTTTATTTTAAATAAAATATCTGTATTTTTCTATAAAATATGCACTATTTTATGGAGTGTACGATTTACTTTAATGTCTTCTAAATAATAAAATATTCTTTAATTCTTAAAAGGAAATAAATAATTATGATCACCCTATACATTTCTTGATCTGGCAACATTGTAAGTAATATGGCCGACCGAAGAAAATTATGATCTCTAATATATTTTGCTTTTAAATATTACGATTCATAATTGTGGTACGCGCTGTATTTGTGTAAATTTCTAACATCTAAGCTTTTCAATGTAAATTATAAGACATTATTAAATTGATATATTCTTATTACAGTTTGCAGGTAAGTTGAATCAACATTTTTACATAATATTTATATAAAATAAAATTTTGAAATGACGCTTCGCTTATGAGCTTATGACGTAGTTCTATTACGCGGTTGGACTCGGTTGCCAAGTATATCCTGTTTGGTGTTATGAACTTTGGTTATCGTTGTGTTCTGTATTTTTCTGGTTGTGTTTCTAGTTTTGTACGAGTGTTGAGTCGAAATGATTAATAAAACCCGTATAAATATTACAGGTTACAAAATAAATATAATGTTCTACGTATGATGGTATATGCGTAAATGTAGAATGATTGCAAGTATATATCGAGAATAATTGATTTTTGATGAAAAAGAAATAGCGAATGTTTTAAAAACTTCTGTTGAATTTTATTTCTCAGCGAATTTATTGTTAGACAAATACAAATGTTACTATGCAGTTAAATTTGTTATCCTTTCAAAATTTTACTCGGTTTACAATTCAATAATAGCGCTATTATTTCATTATAATATTTGAAAATACACTATTATAGTCTACTTCACTATACATACATATTTGTATACATCTATGATATTTTGCGAGTGTATTGCGCACGTATAATTAAAGTTTATATATATTTTGTACATTAGAATTGGAATTTATTATTTTTACATTAAAGTATTATTGTACGTAATTTGCGAAATGTAATGGCAACTTTTCGTTTTGTTTACAATATCACCAGTGAGTCGCAGAAAAAATGTAATTACAATTTAAAGTAATTTGTTTTAGTGTGCAATCAATATTTATGTGTGTTTAATTAATTACGCAGTATATTTTTAAAAAATCGTGACAAGATGTGTTTGTGAATTGCTTTGTTGGTTTTGTGTTATGTTATACTCACCAGAAATAATTCATTAATCAAATACGTTTTGGATGATTGCAACATATATAAATTATGTGTAAATGTGCTAATGATAATTAAGTAAATTATATATATATATATATATATATATATATATATATAAATATCTATGTTTATAATATATATTTATATTCAAAGTATATAGAAGTATACACATTGATTTTGATTTCGCTTTGATAGTTATTGTTAACAGCGCTAGTAGTAGCGCCAGAGTTTAGTTATATTGGTAATTGGTACTCGCTGGATGTCTACATGTTTATTCTTGATTCAGTTTTTGTCGGCTGCTTTTAGTGATCGGTGATTAGTTTGTTGTTTGTTTTATGAAACTGGTTTTTCCATAATTATTGTGAGAACTTGTAATTAATATTTTGTTTTATCATTTTAAAAACTTTTTATTGTTTATTTGTACTGTACTTTGATATACTTTTAGTTTGTGTAATTTGAAGTGATAATCGGTGTGACAACACTTAATTCGCTATATTTTAGGTAAGTTATGTTTTTTACGACAGCTTATTGTATATCGCTCGAAATATTTTTTAATTTCCTGGTTGTTGATATAAAGTCATGTTGAAATTTGAAGTCGTGAATAATATTCGAAAATTGTTTAAAACCTAACTCTTAATGACATAGTTTTTCTACAGTGAAATAATTAACTAGATAGTAAAAATAGTAATTCTTAAATTACGACAGAAATTAAGATTACTTTTCAATGTGTTTTCTTTCGTTGTTTCTTAAAATAATTTCCCATTTACTGACTTTCGAGTCTTTCAAAAGTTCTGAATAAGTTCATTATAATAGTTAATTATTATATTTAGTCGAAATTGTTTAATGTTTTTATAATTATTTCATCGGTTTCATATTGTGTGAATAATTCGCATTACAGACTGCTCTGTTACATTACATTGTTTATTTAACGCATTTCCGAATTATTTCTGTTGATGGTATGAATAATTTCTCAAGTGAACTGTAAAAAATGGAACAATGAAAATAATGGGATCTTATGAAGATAAATATATATAATTCATGATGATTAAAATTAATTTTTAAATTTGTACAAAAAAATCTGAGCTACCTATTTTCACATTATACAATTATTTTTATTTCAAATATGATGTATCGCGTTAAGATACAATAAAAGTTGTTTAGAATAAACGAGAGAATAATGATGCTTGTTATTGAAATGATGAAACTATAAAGAGTTATCACCTCTTTTAACTAATGATATTTTCTTGGAATACACGATAATAAAATATTTTTAAAATTCAGTTGTGTAAATGTAAAACACGTACTGACAGAATCGAAACGTTTTTCATGAATTTAAACTGATTAAGTAGTAATTTTTCGTGAAATATAATACAAATAAGTAGTTCGAACTTAAAAATTAAACTTTTAAAACAAATTTTAAAAATTAATCATTTTTGTTATATAAAGAGGGATTAAGTTAAAATAAATTAATATATATTTTTTACATTTTCTATTTTGGCGCACAATTTTTTTTTGATAAATTTAAAAAAAAAGATGTAATAATTTTGGCGCGTGCTTGAAAATGACGTACCTGTCGAAAAGCTTCGCGATTAAAAACTTTTAGTGATTGTGTTATATTTTGTTCGGTTAATTAATAAAATCACTGCCCAATATATTCAATATTTTATTCGTGCTCTGTATTATAGTTAAATTTTGCTTATTTTAGACAATACGTGTACATAATTTGTTCATATTTTTGTCTTTATGCTAACACTTCTTTACTTATAATATTTTATAATGATTTATACGCTTATCCAAATTAATTTTATGCATGTTTTAAGGACTAGCAAATATAAATTTAAGATAAATTTTTGTCACTTACTGTAATGAAGTAAATTTATTTCAAAATGGTAGCTCTTTAATAATACGTTTATATGGTTGAAAAGGTCCATTTTTCGATAAATGGTGGTTTATTAACTCATTGTAGTTTTTAGATTTATTGTTATTAAGTGTCTATTTATTATTAACTTTGTATTAATTATTTTTTGTACTCCTAATCGGTAGAGTACAGGTAGTAGAATAGGTGGCTTCTGAGATTTCTCTTCATTTCGTATAGATTAAATTTTTCGTAAATGCGAAAAAACGCGTGTTTATCTTTAATTTCGATTTTATAATTTTTGACGATATTTCGATACAAAGGGCTTATTATCCTCCGAAAATAAACTTTAAAAATTTTCATATTATGTTACGATAGTGCGCCTATTTTTAATTTATCACTCCGTTATAATTAATTTTCCGGATACTTGAACACGAAATACAATTAATGAAGTTTCATTTTAGTATTGAAGTCTACACAGTTGTATAATGTAAAAAATGTTGATCTATAAAACGACGGCTACCACCTTATTAAGTTATTTTTCTGTTTGAGTTAAATGCATTATATTTAGAATTTAAATTGAACAGTAACGGTACATAATTAGATCTTTGAGGGACGCTCGTCATTCACACGAATGATAACTATTTTAAGGTATATGACATGCCTTATTTTTTAAAAAAAAAAAAACGGTCCGCAAAAGTACTTGTATAACATTGTTTCAAGAATATTTACTTCGTTTAGATGAGTGTCATTTTTAAGTTTGAAAAGTTTATCATAAAGTGTGTATATTCATTTTACTATATTTATTGCGTTATTTTGTATTATTACTTCTTAAATCAGATGGTTATCTATTTCATTATAAGCAATAACATAACAGTATAAATGTAACAGATTTGAGGATCATGTAATCATGGATAATTACTTTCTCATATTTGTCGAATAAATATGTATGTAACGATGACGCGATACACCTGCGTGTATAAGTTTTTATTCTAATTTTAAACCTGTAATTGTTATAATTGTTGATTCCGTACGTATTTAATTACGAGATGAGTACTAAATGAGTGATAACTGTATGTCAAGAATGAAGATTCTTAGTGTAACTTTCCCTTTGTCGTAACAGGATGCCATAGTAATCGGATTTTTTAATGCATAAATATAAGCGTGAAAATACGGATATTTTGAGGAGCGAGTGGTGAAAGTGTTAGTTTTAAAGTAAGCCTTGATGTAATACTGTTACAAATAATCAGTGATTGCTCATTATAGCAGACCTGTTATACTTACGCTTTTACAAGTTTAGTGAAAGCGATTAAAATTCAATCTATTTACGTGCTAGTATGTCGATTATAAATATTGAATTTCTATTTTCAAGTATAATACCTTAATAATGGGTTTCATGTTCTCATATTAGGATTTGATATAATAATAGCTTTATTAGACGAATTTTTCTCATCTTAGAAATTATATATATATATATTATATATATATATTATATATGACAAAATAACAGTGTAAGAATTTAATATATTTTTTTTCAACGATTTGTCCGTTCCTTATTCTTTTGTAAGGAGTCGGCAATTTTAAAAAACATACTTGTGATTGATATGATTATCGATATTTTTGTATTTGTCAGAACAGTAGTTGAAGAAACAGCGATTATTTTATATCCAAATACTCATTTAACGATAATTCTGATTTATAGGTACCATAAATTACAATATTTTTTGTTTACTTCTTTTTGAAAATTTCTACTACGGTTTTAAAATTTTGAATAATTTTAACTTTCCGGTGTCGTTCTCAATTGTCATTATTTCAGTATATAGTTTTGTACGATATTCTATTCATTTCGATACTAGTTCGTTTAATTTTAATATTCGAGTTTTTACAAAACAAGCGCTGTAAATGTATTGAAAAAAAATATATATATATAGTTTTAAATGTTACATAACATATTTATCTCAAACTTTATTCTAAAAACGAGCTACCGGAAAAAGTCTAAAGTAAATAGAAATGTTAGCATTTCTGACAATGAATTTTTTTTATTGTTGGGCAATTAACTTAAATTGTTATAACGTTGGAAGTAGCGAGAATTACGTTCATGTTGGCAAGAAAGAGGAGACGAATATATTTTCAGCGGTACGAGAATTACGAAAGAGGAAATCCTTATTAAAAGTAAGCAAATAATGATATATTTTTTTTAAACTATACAATTATATATATTTGCATGCATGTGTGTACGTAAATTACAGTTATGTGAATAGTTTAAAAGATAAACGAAGTTAATGAAACATCCGAGTGTGTTAATATGTATGTTTCCATATATATATAATATATATACGGGGAAGCTGAAATTATAATTACGTCATCTGCAAATCGAAGGTTTGATATATAAGTACCATTTGTATTTATTCCCTTTTTTCTTCAATTCAGGTTTTTAAATATTTCTTCCAGCACAGCATTAAATAAAACTGGTGCTAATGGGTCACCTTGCCGCACTCCTCTTTTCAAGAGAAACTTTTCTCCTTTATCCAACATATCCCCCCTTTCAAGGGAAACTATTCTCCTTCTCTCTATCCAACATAAATATTGTTAATGGAATTGCATGAAAAATCAAAAGTAAGGGGTCTGGAAATAAATTATGGAAAAACGAGTTTACTAATAAACGGAGGAAAAATAAAAATAGAAATAAACGGAAAAACGATACACTGGGTGGAAGATGTTACATATGTAGGCAGGCCAAATAATATTCTTCAGAGATCTAATAGAAAAAGAAGTAATTCACCGAATAGCGATAGGGTGAAAGAAATTCTGGGAATTACAAGAAATATTTAAACGAAATATTAATCGTACAAGAAAAGCACAGATTTACAATACATGCGTCCTTCCTGTCATGACATACGGTGCATTGACATTTGGCCAAAGTAGGAAAAAAAAAGATTGGGATAACAAGGATGGACAAAAGTAATAAAGTATTACGGGATAAGTCAAAAACAGAGGATGCTCTCACAAAATACTTGAAATGAAGTGGAATTGGGCTGGACATGTAGTTCGAATGGACACAAGCAGGATGTACTAAATGGTTACCAGTCAACAAAGAAAAGATTGAGGCGAAGACCGAAAATAAGATTAAGGGACGACATCTTCAAATACGCAAGTCCAGTCTGGACGCGTAAAGCATTTAATCGGATGCACTGGAAACAGCTAAGAGAAAAATATGTAAACGTTCAATAAATTGGAAGAGGCCAGTGCTCCATTGCGGACTTAATTTCCATAATACAGTTAAACATATTAATATTAGTTTAGCATTAAGAAAAGGCTTTAGTATTAAGAAAAGTTATACATATTAGTATTAGTTTAGCATTAAGAAAATATTTGTAAATTTTAATTTAAAATGGGAAATACAGGCTAATTGTATATATATGATATTTTAAGATTATTAAAAACTTATTTTTTCATTTATCCCCGAAAAATAATTCTTATTAAGAAGGAGAAGAAAATTGTTTAATCAGTTACACATTAATTATAAATTTCGTAGTTAATGCCTCATTTTAAAACACGTAAATATGGTTGATGAAAAATTACCAATGTAATAGTTGAAGAAATCATAAGTCGTTTAATTCGTTTTGAAAATTGTAAACTGCACACAACGCAATTTTATAAATAATTTTCATACTGTATACGAGTGTTTTTATTTTATTTAAATTTATTGTTCGTGAATAATTTTTTTCAAGTCCGTGTAAAGTATGTAAATTGTTTACTGGATGTCGAGTTTAAATTTTTGTATTTAAATCTATAAATATTACGTTGTGAGATATGTAAAACAAACCACCATCAGTTGTATATATTACGAAAACTATATAACCTGTAAATTATGAATAATCTTCGGGATTAAAATTTATAGACCAACGTTACTTCCATATTTATATATATTAGCAATTAACTTTTGTAGTTTGTTGTATGTAGAACTTGTTTTGGATATATATACATCGCAATCACGATATCGCGGTATGCCTATATCGACTCACTGCTGGGTGTATGCATTCCACAAACTTTTCGAACGATTCCTATCTTGTGCTGCTCGGATCCAGTTGATTCCTGCTCATTTAACATCATCTCGCCACCTAGCTATAGGCTGTAATATTCGTTTAGTTCATATTTCATCTCCTTATCTTGCCAAATGTCCGGCACATCTCCATTTTAGCCTGACGATCAGCTCTACTGCGTCTACCAATCTTCGTGTGTTCCCCAATCCATGTAATCGTCTTGCGACTTTTAAGCTTGATTCCAAGAATAATCCTTTCGTGAGCGTTTTGGTGTTTCCTAATTCTTCTAGCTGTCCCTTTAGTAACGCTCCATGTTTCAACTTCATATGTCAAGATTGGCAATACACATTGATTATATAGCTTACTTTTAAGATTTTCTCAAATGCCACTCAGGCGGGTGATATTTTTCTTTTAGTTTCCAGCTGCATTATATTATTTTTATAGTAATTTTCTATCTCAGATGTACGTATGGACTTACGCGTTCAATTTTTTCGCTGTTTACAGGTGCTGCCGTATCTTCTGCGGTATTCATTTTTCTTTTGGTTTTTTGTATATTTATTTTAAGTCCTATTTCCACAAAATGTGCGTCAAGTTCGTTTATCATTAATTGTATTTCATCAGCACTATTGCCTCTTAGGACTACATCGTTTGCGAAATATAAATGATATTCAATATTTCCCCATTTATTCTGATACCCATTGGAAACGTCCTTAGACACTTTCTAGGTTAGCAATGAACAGTTTCAGCGATATAGTATCACCCCGTGTCTTACTCCACTCTTCAATTATATATCGTTTGTGCTTTTCTATAATTTTATCTTCATAGACGCGTGTTCGTATATATTTTTGATGACATTAATGTAACGTTCCTCCAACCCCAAGTATATAATGGCATTAAATTGCCAATATTTCTACACTATCGAAGTTTTTTTTTTTTTTTTTTTGCATTTTTCGGCTGTATCATACGAACGGCGTGTCATCTTTACGCGAGAATTGTGATAAAGTTCCTAGAATATACTCGTGTTATCGACTAGCCTCTGAAAGTTAGGAAGTTTTTGACCCAGTAGCGTTTTGTAAATGTTCCCTACGTTTTGGAATTTTAATATAATCTCGTTTCCGTTTAATAACGATGTTTTCGGTTTGGTTAATTTGTTACGCTAATTAAATATCCATCAGCGTTGGTGCTTATGCGTATCGTTATCAGAATGTGTTGTTGATTTTCAAATGCGCGGCTATTGACTTTGTGTGAATGATTGAGTTTTGTTATATTCATTATTTCGTCATGGTGTGTTCATATTCGTTTCGCGATTATTTTATTGTTCGTTTTGCTCGTTTGTATTATTTCTATTATTTTCTATTATGTACGTACATACGGTCGAACTAAATATTATTTTTAAACGCAACAAGATCGAACTTTTTAAATTACCTCTCTAATGACTCATTTGCTATTTAAAGAGAAAGTCACTACGACCATCGTGTCTTATCGAATATATATATATATATAAGTGTTATGAGTTTGTACGTGTTCGTGGAAACTGGACAAATTCCGGTTCTTCGTTGGCAATTCTTTGCGAATGTTACTCTATCGTGTCGTTTGTAGAGGTCGACGACATTATCACATTGATAACGGTAGTTTTTTTTTTTTTTTTTTTATTCTAGCTACTTTTTCGGCACATTCAATTTTATTTATTATTGCTGCCTATGTGTGAAACGAAACGAAATGATGTACAGTGATGAGAATTTCAAGTATATATCGGTTGTGTGCGGACACTAGATTTCGAATTTATCGACGTTCGTTTCTCGTTAGATTTATTTTATTCGTTTTCATTAATTTCGTGGTAATTACAGCCGCGCGCGTAATCGTTTTGAATTGTTTACGAAATTACTTATAAAACGTATATAGAAAAAAATAGTATGCGTAGTAGTGGACTTGGATAAATTTGACTAGATTTGATATTTAATAACGGATCCCCGGTTTTATCGGAGACTATTCGAATTTTAAAAGTTATCGGCGTTTCATTTTTTTCCTTATAGTTGTTTCTTTTCATTTTCGATCTAAAATTCTGACGATATTTTTTATACGTCTTGATGTTGGAAAAAATCGAGGAGAGGGTTTAGCGTTCTTTTCTTCCGGATTGCGTGATGATATTAAAAGCGATCTTAGGTGTGGACGGAAACTCGTGTATCAAAAATGGAAGTGCTTAACTAAAATTTCTCATTAAGACATATCGCTTGAATTGGATTTATAATGAAGCGAAGCTTCTTAAACTTATACGCACCCTTGTTCAATTTCTAGATAACTGCTAAATCCTAACTCCCCCCCCCCAAAAAAAAATATATCAAGATAATGTAATAAATACTAGGTAAAAAAAGATTGAATAAGAGACTAAATTTTTCTAAACATGTTAATCATACTATCGCGAAAGTTAACAAAAACATATGTACTATATATATCCGTTAATTAATAGAAAATCATTTCTTAATGTTAATAATAAATTAATTCCGTATAAAACACTTATTCCACCTGTAATCACGTACTGTTGTCTAGCTTGGAGTTCAAATACCAATTTTAACAAATTGACAGATGTCTCATAAATGTTGCTATATACTACTAACTATACGTATACCTTATATTAAGGATCATTAAACTCCTGCTTAGTTCATGATAATCATTTAATTTTATCATCTATAATTACGATTCTAGTCGACTTCAATTTATGTAAACTTAAACATATACCGGACTTATTTCATCCGTTTATTATTTCTTCTGCATTTAGTTATCGTGCAACGTATCATTTTTTTATTTTATTATTTTCATTTTTCGCTGTATAGTTTTTTGTATATATATATATATATATATATATATATATATATATATATATATATATATATATATTTAATATTATGTAAATCTCCATATACCGTTTGTAACTACCAGGGTTATTACAGCATAAAGAGACGTGTGTCTAGTTTATATGTATGCTAGGAGTCCGCTTTCTCTTACAAAAGCCAGAATGCTAATTGATTTGAAAGTATTTTGTGTATTGGGCCCTGTATTTTGTGTTTTAACCTGTGTGGTGTGAGTGTTTGACAGTTGTAGATTAAGTGTGTGACTGTTGGTTCTGTTAAATGTCCGCATAAGGAGCAGTTGGTTGGTGGAGGGCTTTTGGTATAAAGGTAATTGTGTGATATGACTGTATGACCCACTCGTAGACGGTTTAGGGTACCATACTCTTTTCTACTTGTGCCATCTGGAGGCCACCAAGGTTCTATAGTTGATTTTATGCTCCTAAGGGAGGTTGTTTGTGAGGTCCAGTCGTCCATTCCTGCTGCTGTTGTTCATGAGTATATGTGCTAATGTTGATGGAGATGTTGAGTATTCTGGTGCTGGTGAAAGTACCATAGACCGAGCTTCAAGGTCTACTTTATCACTACCGTGCATCCCAGTGTGACTTGGGATCCACATAAAGCGGATTTCCCATCCTTCCGTATGTAGTGTGTTTAGATTGTGTTGAATTTCTAATATTAAGGTATTTTTATTATCTTGACGGCATATTAGTTGTAGAGAGGGAGTCTGTTATGACCAATGTTTTGCGACGTGGAAGTACAGCTGATCTGATGTACTCAATGCAGTACATAATTCTATACAACTCTGCATCCAGACAAGTGCAGCCTTAGTCGGATTGATTGTAGTATATTATCAATTTGGTAGGAGCAAGCTGCTGGTGAATTCTCGCCGCCTGCTGTGAATTTTGCTCCGTCTGTGTATGCGTATGTGTAGTCATTGTATTTTTGAAGAGTGCTTAATACTATTTTATATTTGTAGGGTGTGTAGATTTATTGTACTGTGCGAGGAGATAAATCTGTTTTTGTCTCGGAAGGGTCCCAAGGAGGTATCATTATATTGTAATTCAATGTTGATTTTGGGATGGAGCTTATGTGATAAGTTGATAGTATTCTAAGAAGCTTTGGTATAGGGTCATTTGGACTGTATATATTAATTCTGTTACGATGAGCCATCATGGGTGTTACGTAATTATTTATTACTTAGTATTATTGTTTTTACGTAAATTATTCTGAAATACACGTTTTCTTTCTTTCTATCGCGAAGGATAAAAAGAAATTTATTGCGTGAAAGTTCTGGATGTTTTAAAATGAACATGAAAAAAATTAACTTGAAGAGTTTCATTCTAGTAATACTTTTCGTTTGTGAGTATTCGAATAGGAATTTGTGCCCACAGTCGCGATTATAGGCGTTCGTCGTAATAAATTAAAGTGGAAAACATTTAGAGTAATTTGATCTTAGACAAGTTTTCGAAAAGCTGTATTTTTGCGAGTACGTGTATTTTGTTCCGAAATACATTGCATGTGGAACTCTGTATCGAAGCATTCGTTTCGTCGAGACAAGAGAAAATTACAGCTGAATAGATTATTCTTTTAAGTCAGGTTTCATCTTCAAATCGGAACTTGCAGTTAGATATCTTTAAAAAAAATAAATCGCAGTCGCAAGTTCGATAAACCGAGCTAATATCTTGCAACCAGCGTACTTTACGGTGTAAAACGAATCGTGTTCGCTACCGATTTTTCGGCATAATAAGGACGTGCTTTTTTGTAATTTATTATTTTTACGACTTCTGACGGTGCTGGTTTTAAATAATTAGGGCTTCTCCGTGCTTAGACCTTAGGAATAAGATGTTTATTTCAGGTATCTTTCCTGTCATGGACTTTGCACCATCGGTAGATATACCAACACGCTTTGTCCAATCTGTGCTATGTTTAAAAAAAAAATTTCTACTTTTATCTTTGAAATCGAGCGTAGAAAATCTTCTTCAAAAATATTTGCATACACATATCGCGACAAACCCAATTAAATTCGATAATCTACTAATTTCCGTTGTTCTATCATCTCGAATGGCGCAATAATTATTTTTTAATCGTGCGAGTTTCAATTTTACGATGTGTAATTTTATCATTAGAAAGAAGTACTTTGCCCAGTAATTTCAAAATTGGTCTCACAATACACAACTGGACCTTTAGCAGCTGGTAAAATCAATTTTTCAGCAATATTGTATGACTTCCCGGTCTTTGCGAAAGACGCGAGTAGATATTCCGAGTTAGTAGCCAGGATAGTTTTCATAGTTTTTAAAAGAAGCCGAGTGTTTCTTTTTTTTCGAACAAAAAATCTAAAGGTTTACACTTAAAGGTTTGTTTTCAAATGTCTTCGTAGCTTTATAGAACTATTTGCGAGAACTGAACGTGACTCTGGATATTAAGAAACTTCTTTGAACTAAATCTAATTTTCAGATAGTCTTCGTCCTATTTCTTTTTCTCCGTTGATGGCGTTGTTTTTTTTTCTGATTCGTTTCACAGAATTTTCGTTTGAAATTGAACTTTTTGTAGCCACGCTTACGGGTTGTGCGACCTGGATGATAATGTTGAAGTAGGTGGACGTTTTCTGCCTAATGATCCCTAAAACACCGATTCATTTTCAGAACGATAATCGTAACAAAGTAGCTAGCTGCACGAGGCAATTTTGTTTTTATTTAAATCAAGGTCAAGAGATACCAAGCAACAATAACTAAAGTAAGTGTATACTGGGCAAATCACACTGCGCCAGGTGGAGGACAGATCACGTGCATCATGCGAGATTACTGGCGTCGGTTCCGAAGCCCCTGTTGGCAGATGGGAACCGCTCTGAGATTGCATATCCTACTTTAGAAAACCCCGTAATAAAAGTTTGTATTCTATTAAGTATGAACTTTAATAAAGACACAATAGTACCGCTTATTCTGACGAAATTAATTAAATCGTTACGTCTAATCGATTTTTCGTTAAAGGAATGATCGTCGGTTATTTTTCATTCTGACCATATCATTATTAGTATGAAAATTTTGCTGTGAAAGTTCTTTTCTTTGAGGGAAAGATGTAATTAGTACTTGTTTAGAATATGCCTGCTGTGATGTGAGGCTGTACAATCGTTCTATCGTGTATTTTATAATTGCAAACTACTTTATTTTTCTCTTTTATAAAGTCGAATAGGATTGATTTCTGAATTGATCAGCTGCGAACAATGTTGTTACAAGGTGATCTTTGTTGGACGCCGTTTCAAGGTTATTTGTTTGCGTTTTTTAATCGTGGCAAGTCTTTATCAATTAAATCATCCCGTCTATTACAAAGCATTAAATTTCGTTTTGTCATCCTTATTTATACGCATTCGTTAATGTGGAAGATTTTCGCGTAATGTCGAAATTGTTCGTGTGTGTGTTTTTTTTTTTTAAAGAATACAATCAGTTTTAATGATACAGGCTACGACTCCACTAGCTGTTCTTTTAGTTTTACTACGAAAAATCAGACTTAACAGATAGGAATCGACTTCATGAGCTATAATTTTACCGCGGCAGTAGAAAAATCGCGCATTAGTAGAATGCTGCATCATGTTTATAGACACTCCTATTTTTTGTAGTAGTATATTACTGCTTTTTGTGGTTACCATACTACAGTTTTATTAACGTTATTCTTGTTGTTTTTTTATTTTGTTCCTTTTTTACCGGGTTGTTTTGTGTTTTTGTTGAATTACGTCAAGTATTTCGTTATTATATTATTTTGAAGTAAGAAAGAGTACGTGTTAATAAGTTATTAATTTCAGAGTTGCTGATAAAATATCACCGTATGGTGGTTTTTGAAAATATCGCCTTATAAAACTGAAACGAATTCAAGGAATATGTGTAAAAAACTTGACTTACTGATAATCTTTCTTCGGTTTCTACGATGTTTTTCATTACGAGTAATTTTTCTTTCGTCCACGTTCATTTCTAAAAGCAAATCGAATAAACTTTCTGATAATCTATATAATTTAAAAATCGCTCATGGTATTTTTTCAATTTGTGATGGTAACAAATAAACCCGTCCTTCTCTGATGCTTATTAATGTATATAAATCCACCAACGACGATAGTCATGGAGGTCTATTGCTGCGATAATTACATTTTCTCGCGTAATTTTAGTCATTTCATGAACACAAGAAACTAGAAACAATATTCGATGACACGAATATATTTTGCTGATCATCCTAGATGATGACGGATTATTTACTGCCTGCAGTATTTTTAGTACTCGTTTAATCGCAGTAAGCAGCAGAAAAGTTCTAGTGGAACAGTGGCTATAAACTTTTTTTTAACAACATAAACTTTTTTTGGCGATTTGTACTGACCTATTAGATTATGATAATAAATAACTTTAAATATTTCTTATTAAGTTTTATATTAATACGGTGGGGGTGCTGTAGCAAATTCATCAATTTTTACTCCAGACTTATAGGTGCATTCACATATTAAGTTATCGAAGCAGATAAAGTTAAAAATGATTTACTAAGAAAATTTATTATTATTTTAATAAAATAATGAAGAATATAAATTATTGTTTTTAATATTGTACATAACGGGATTAAAATTTAATTTTAGATATTAGTGTAGATGAAAAATTTGTATTTAATATACAGGATGATATATTTCTTATATTTATATTTAATGTTCAACAATGTATTTTGTATTACTTATATTAATGTATATATATATACATATATTTTTCAATTTTCTTTATTATTTTTATAAATACAAATAACTACTAATATATTTACCCTTCACTTACAAGTATTTAATACATGCATTATCTATGTAATTATACTACACAATTATGCGTCTTAAGTATAATAATTAGGTTTCTATTACTGCACTATGCATAACACGCTAGTGTGTTGCGATATTCTATTTCATTATGTGCTTTTTTTTTTTGTAGTTGAATATAATCATTAAAACTATTTAGTATTGAAGTTTTATTAAAATCAATTTTTGATATTATTAATGTTACAACTTATTAATATATGCGATTCGATGTGTATCGCCACAATAACGTGCATCGATATCTTTAATTTTAAACCGTTTTAGATTTCCGTCGGATGTTAATATATCTGTGTAATATAATAGTCCAGAGTAAAAAAATAACCACTTAAATCTTTCAGATAATTGTGCAATTGGCTTATATGTGAAGACCTGACGTTGTTCAAAAATCCTTAATCATTTCTTTAAATAGGTATTTATTATACGTATAGTACATTATCTATTATTAAGGTTAAATTTACGAGTTATTATGTACAGATTCGTTCTTTATATACATGATAATGCGCTTCTAATAATTACATCTAACGGTAGTTTTACAGAAATTGCCAAAGTCTATATCCTAGTAATTGTATAATAATCAACTATATATATTGACGATAGCCAGCTTACATGATAGACGATGCGCATACATCGAATAAGTTTGACACGATGGTGGACTTTGTTAATCTTTATCTGTGTAAAATTAGTGGTCTTAACATTATATAATTTGTTAAAGAGAAATCTATTTTCTTTAATAGATAGGTTTACCTAGGTGCTTATTATAGGGAATAGCTTACTGTCAATTAGTGTATACCCGGATATTTAATACTAATAAATTTAAGTGTCGCATTACAATATCTGGAGGTTATTTTTGGTTTAACTATTTCGCGAGTAAATAATACGCGGTAAGTTTTATCTGCGTTTATGGTAAGATTAAGATTTGTAAATGGTATTTAAAACACTTATCGCTAGATTGATCTCGCTCAGTAATTTTCGAAGGTTATCTCATATTTAGCAACCAATAGAATATCATCCACGTAAGAGAGAACGTTAAAATGTCCGCTGTGTAATTAGGTGTGAATTATAAAGACAAAATTCCTTCTCAACATCGTACAATTTAAATTCTAACTATTTCTGCGATGTTTTTGTAATTGTAAAAACGTCATCGTACAAGACTTGTAATCGACGTGTTTTTAACGTGACTATTAATATCGCCCCATATCAATGAGCGATATCGACTTAATATTAATAGCATTGTCGTCGGTAGCAGGAAATAAACGCACGAATGGGGAGATGAACACTATTAATTAGCCCTGAAATTAAATCTAATGCTTAATAATCGCATAAATGCTAGTAAAAATCTTATAATTTTACTTGGTTGTTTAATAATAATAATGTAGTCGAAGAGAATAATAAAACGTATAAAAAACTCGTTACAATCGTGATTTTGTATTCTTATTCACACATATTTGACGGGAGAAATTTTTTTCGTAAAGTACACGTATAACGAGGAAAACGAAATAATCAGAACCAAAAATATATTTAATTAAAAAAAAAAGAACTCGTGTGTGTGCGGTAGTCTCCTTGTATACTTAGATTTAACAGGAGAGACAAATGTAATTATAATGTCTAAAATTTATACGACTAGGTTGTGGTTTAGAATTTTATTGGATTCTCAGTAACCCCGATTTTAAACTTTATAAAGTAGTGACTATTGCCGCTAAACAAGCTTCCTTGTCAGGCATTCCTCTCCCGTTTGTTTCATCATCAGATTTTTTTCTTTTTTGTTATTTAAAATTATATTTTTTTTTTATTATTATTATTTTAAGAGTTAATACGATCTTAAGACTACGCTCAAATAATTATTAGAATTATTACGATTGTGTATATGCGTAAAACTAGTGTTAAACATTAAGACGGGTGCGAAGACACTTGTTCCAGCGAGCAAGGCTTCTTCTAACTTACATACATCATATATAAATTAGTACTTAATGCTAAATCAAGTCGTGTGGTTTCATTCGTTTCAAACGGCGAGTATCGAGTTCGATGTCAAGCAATTTTATCGCTTCAAGATTGGGATGTTCATGCAGTCGTCGTTTATTCATCTTTGCAATATTTTGTATTATTTCGAGTACACTTTTTACTGCGAGGCCGCATTTACGATTATTCGTAAGGTTACGTTTTGCCGAATTTGGACAAGCTGCTGATTGGTCTTCTTAGCGCAGCCCCATAGGGCTATTCCATATGTCCATATGGGCTTTATAATTTGTCAGTATATCAGGCGTTTGCAGTAAATGCTGAGCGTTGAACGCCGTCCTATTAGCCAGTATAGTGTTGACATGGTTTTCTTGATTTGCCTGCACTTCATCTTTAAATGCGGTTTCCACGAACGACGAGAGTCCAAGTGCATGCCAAGATATTTTACCACGTTGGTTTGCTGAATAGGCTGATCTGCAATATAAACCCGTTGGGACACGTTAACGTGTCGCAGAGTGAATATGATATGTTGCGATTTGGAGTTTGTTGAACATTGATTTTCCATCGTTGAGCCCAACTGATGACGCTATCTATATGTCGTTGAAGGTTCTTTTTTATCATCAGTAGGCAAATCGTTGGTATATAGGAGGTACAGGAAAGGTCTAAGGATAATACTCAAATTAGAATCTACTAGTCACAAAGTTTTAGCTTGATCTAGGCAAAAAAAATTACACTTGTTTTTCAATAAGCGTTTAAAAAGTAACGTATGCGTATTATAAAATAATATGTACTAAAAACGAATATAATCGTATATTCTAATACTTTCCTAACGGATTTCTATCAACTTCATCGCTCCACGCTTAGGATCCTCGTACAATTTATATGCGCGTTAAATAAGCGAATTAACAATTTTATTATACAATATATTTCTATTTTAATACAATTAATATATTTTTATTTTAAAACAATTTTATTATACAATTAATATATATCTATTTTTTATTTGCTAATCGGTTCACATTTTAGTTGAATAATATATATATATAAAACTAATTAGATTCGTAATGTGACTTACCGATCATGTTTCCTTCTTGTTAGTTCTGATTCTGACAACTGATCTGAACAATGGCTAACTTACAACTGACTTCTTAACTAACTAACTAACCCTTTATATAGTCTTCACCAACTGACTCTTCTGGAATAATTAAAAAAAATTACTGGTTCTTCATTTAACTAAAAATCACTGGTTCCTCTCGATTCACTGGCTAAATTAATTTTACTGGCTGTATTTTTTTTTTTTAACTAAAATTAACTGGTTAAACTAATTTCCTGTTTTTTTTTTCTTGATTAATTAAAATTAACTATTAAGTTTGTCCACTACGAATCCAGTCTGGTTTTACTATAATAATAATATATCTTACTTTAATTAAACAAATAATTATATATATATATATATATATTTTGTTATTATATTGATTAAACTAAATGTTAGTCCTCATTTCCCAATTTAATCAATTTAAATTATCATGACGTGAAGACACGACGATCGTCGTTATATATATATATATATATATATATATATATATATATATGTATATATATATTTTTAAATTAAATATAAATTCAGTAATGTAATTGCGGCTCTAGACAGTAGTTGCCGTACACTGCACGTAAATTAAATAAATATATCTATTCTCGCGATCATGTTTAATGACGACGCCTAATATCGTTTAAAAGGTATAATTAAATAAAATCGAATATATAATTAAAATTAAATATACCGAAGAGAACGCACGGCAACTGTCATGTTTAATTGATTTTTAAGTGTACGCTTTTATTTTTTATAAAGGTATATTGTTATGTAATATACAATATACATACAATAATTACACCCTCAATATACAATCCTTATTAGTATAATTACAATTTTTACCGTCAAGCTAGATAACTTAGATTACACTATTCGCGTTTACCTGATTATTTTTATATATATATACACATATACGTACATATACTTATTGTGTATATATAAATATATATATATATCTCATATATTTTCACTCTCACATTTCCACTCTCTATATCTCATTTGCTCACATTTGCACTCTCATCTATGTTGCAAACGTACACGTTTGTTTTACTCGTATTTTTATTTTACGTAATTTGTGTAACAGAATTTCGATCATACCGCTGTGTGTCTAGTTTTCAATTTTTCAACAGTGGTTTTTTTTTTTTTTTTTTTTTTTTTTTTACAAAAATAAACAAAAAAAAAAAGGAGTTAAAATCACTAAAATTTTTCTTTACGAAAAATCGCATAGCTTTTCTATGTTAGACTATTATGAAGTGAATATTAAAAATTATAAAATGGAGAAATATTAATTTGGATTACAATTTACAAAAATCACAGGTATTAATGAACTAATTTGATAGTGAAAGAAGTTAATATTTTCTAATTTTCTAGTTTTGTATTTTTTAATATTCACATGATAATGGTCTAACAGCCGAAAAGTTTTGCGATTTTTCATAGAGAAAAATGTTAGTAATTTTAACTTTTTGTTTTGTTGTTTATTTTTTGGTGGTTTGTTTAAGCGTTTAACGTTCTCTTTATTAATTTTAATTCCTATAAAATTTTTTTTCTTCCCTCATCAGTGTTATACCCTTTTTTTAAATCTATTTATTTTATCTGTATATCTTTTACCAGTCTATCCTCATGCCTGCATGCTTACTGTAGTTTCGATTAGACTACCTTCAATGTGTTTACTGTGTATATGGCCGGCATCACTGCTCATGTTTTTTTTATCTAGATATTTCTTGTGCCTACTCCGTCGTAGATACCAATCTACGATCAAGGCGTTGATGCTTTCTCATGAATTCGTTCGTAAATTATTAAATTTTCATATTCTAATTTTACGTTCATTTCATAATTCGGTACGTTTTCAATCGTACAATTTATTTATATATATATATATATATATATATATATATATATATATATATATATATATATATAGGTAGAAGAGTTTGCTGATAACCGTTTTCACATACAAGCATGTTATTCAATTAAATCTCGAGTTAAGTCGACGTGAAGTTTACGCACTAGAAATAATTAATTAAAATTCAAAGCCGCACAAATCGATATGTATATTTGTGTATGTGTGTGTGTAGTTAACGATAATTCGCGATAATTATCACGTTTGATAAACGCACGTGAGAAATCCTATATAGAATATTTATTATTATAGCAGTATACCAGACGAAATAATAAATACAAAAAGACTGCGCAGATTAAGAGAAAAGATAAAAATATGGTTACAGTCTTGAAGAAAATATTGATAATATAGTATACGTCAGTAATAAGCGAATAACGGTGAAAAATGACGATAACAAAATTGCTTATTTACAAATTTATAATATAACGTACCGGTAATAATAAAGTAAATAAAGAAAATTTTTGTTTAATTAAATAGATCACGACCGAATATTGTACCAAGTCATGTTTTAGCCTTCTACGTTTATTTACTTTCAATCGTCCTAAATTATAATTATCGATTGTCCTAATATGTGGACTATCGCGCGAGAAGGTTTAATAAAGAGTTTAAATTTTTAATATGTAATTCTTAAAAAAAAAATTAGTAATTCCTGCGTTAGTGAAATTTTAATACATCGCGGAGCATTTAATCCGCGGAGAGATGTCTGTTCGGAATAATTTATAATTGCTGATATGTAGAGTTAGAAATAGACGACCGGACATGCGTAAGTTAAGACCGGACGTATAAGTGATTTGTAGGCGAAATTACTTCGTTATCTGAATCTAGGTGCGATTAGCAATTAATTAACGGATTTTGATTTATTTGGTGTAACGTTAAAATATTTTAACGGATTACACGAACACTAAACTAATACTATTGCTTGATGTGTATTAATGTCAGCGCGACATTAATATAGCCGGATAAAAATAATAACTTCAATTCTGCCAAATACCAACAAGTCACTTGGATGGGTTGGCGTCTAAAACGTACGTAATAAAAAATAAAGTTTTAAATCTGAAACGAAATTAAAGTTAATTTTTCTACATTCGATGTATCTTTGCCTGATTTAAGAAATGGGACAATTTCGGCAACTTTACAAAATATTTGTATGCTATTTAGTGAATAAGATTAATAATTGTTTTCAGCGGCAGTTTTTTCTTTAGTATCGTATTAAAAAAATGTCGTCTACGAATATTGTCTCTGATATACTATAATAGCGAGATATGAACGTATGATATTAATTTGACAATAAATGGATCAAAAACTAAGTGTATGATGTTAAAACCAATGACAGAATTTGAACCACGTAAATCGGAGATTATAATTCATACAAATGAATGTGTCCACGATACGAACGAAAATAATAAATGTACAACTAAAAAAAGTTGGAAAAAATAAAATTTGTACATTCGCACAAATATTTAGGAATAATAATAGACAGGCATTTAAGATAGAGCATACATATGGAATATATATAGGAAAAATAAAAACTGTAATACCGACAATATATACACTGAGGAACTATACGTAGGAAATGAGATACACTGAAGATGGTGTATTACGCTTTAGAGTAGAATCAAGGTTGAGACATGACATTCAAGCATATTAACTAAGAAAACGTACACTGAAAAAATTGAACGATTGCAGAAAAAAATGCTTGAAGTTAATGACTCTAGGCGAAGACAAAAATACTTAAATGTTATTCGATGTAAATGGGATCTATATTTGTTAGTGAAAATTTCGGAGTTATATCATAAATGAAAAATGCGATATAAAATATGAGAAATGCATACAGACAAAATACTTCACGAGGAAACAAAATATGGCGCACAAATAGACAAATATATTATGACAAAAATGTTAAATGAAATCCCGGAGAGATAAATATAAAAATAAAAGAACGGAAAATAAAAGTTGGAAAAAGGGCATTGCAAAACCAAAATTCACAGGGAGATAGAGCAAGTGCTGCTACATAAGAAAATTAAAAATAAGAAGTGCGAGTGAAAATTTGGAAATGGATGTGAGCAAATGATGTGCCAGTGGGAACTAAGCGTAAGTGTAATTCAATATATCTAAGTTATGAAAATTATTACATAATTATATTATATGTAAATTATATATAAGTAAATCTGTCGATAATGCTCGACGGAACAATTGGAAAATGTGTTAATTATAAGGCGTGTTTGTGTTACTATATAAATGTGTGTATGTACTATTTGTATAAATGTAAACAAATGTACGTGCTCAAAAAAAAAAATTAAATTTTGTCATCCGACATATCGTAATTTTTGTAAATGGATTAAAATTGAAGCGTATCAGTCGGATGGCACGTGTATTTGTAGACGTAGTCTATAAGGTTAAGCCGACTTAGTGTAGCTGTTTTATTTACGGCATCTACGATAATTTACAAAACAATGGGACGAATTTTACGTGTTGCGTCGTGGAAGGGTACATAACGAAGTCGTTTTATTTATGTTTCTGGTCTAAATCGTGACTTCCACTTGACGGATGTTTCGTTGGCGGAGGTCGTTTTTATCTATTCCATAATTAATAAATAAATAGAGTTATTTTAATTAATTTATTTCTATATTTTTTCGTATAATTTTTCCGCGTCGCAACGGATTTCATGTAATTTAAGTGAATGTTGGATAACTTTAGGAATCGTAATAGGAGCTGCATATTTTTTTTTTTTTTTTTCGTTGTCTTCGAGGTTTTCGAAAAGAGAGGTAGAAAGGTGTATTTGGGGACCGGAGTAGGTCGGAATTTCTTGCATTCTACCAGAAGATGGTTAACGGAGGATAATTACAGATAGTATGAATTATTTAGTGAATAAGAATGAGAAATTTTCGTATGGCCAAAGTAAACAACGTATATAATTTCTTCTTACCGGCTAGATCTCGATGATGTATATATTACTTATATGCGAATTTGCGTTTGCGTCTGGTATATGTACGTTATTAATTGTAATGTTGCAATTGCGCACTGCAATGTTATATTTATTTTATCAGATGTTTTTAATTATTATTATATTTCGTCTTATTTGACGTCTTACCACTTAATTAATATTAAAAAATATGATTTACGGTGGCAAGTGAAATTTTATTATAATTATTATTCTGTACGTATGCGAACTGAATATTACGAAGGAACGACATTTTCCGTTAACTAAATCGTTTTCTGTAGGTGGCCCATAAATTACTGAGGCGCGTTTTACCGCGCATTTATATATATAAAATATATAAACACAGTTTTTGATTACAGAAAATAATACTCTATAAAGTACAAGTTACGGCGAATTTATAAAAAATGAAAGTGAACGTTTTTAAATATCAGATGATATATGTGCTAAAGAAACAATGCTTTTGTAAATCCTTAAAGGTTTTTTTATATAGATTAGTGCAATATTGGCTAATTATCTCGATTGCTATTCGTATCTGTATTCGTCAAGGCGTGCGGACACGTTATACGTCGGAGATGTAGATATTGTAGGAGCTAATAGTCGTTCGTTTAATTCAAATTTCACTTAGATATACTTTCACTTCCAACGTTTCTCCGTACATTTTATATCGTGTATATCTGAATTACTTTTGTGGTTCACATTACCGCGAAACATTACTTAATCTTTTACAATCGTCTGCCCCCTATGTGATATCCACGTTAATTTCGGTTTTAAGAATTTGGAAACTACACTTATGTGTTTCCGTTCGTGGACGTGATATAAATTAACAACATTTTATTTCGTTTTTTCTTTACTCTTTACGAAGACATGTTTAGTATGTTTATTCATGCGTGTATACATGCACACTCATGTATATCTTCATACACACACACACACACACATATATATATATATATATATATATATATATACACTTCTTCTGTGGTTGTAATTCCCCAAAGGAATGTGACCATTACACTACAGCCTCTTCAATTTCTTTCCGTCACTCTGTTCGACTTGCAGCCACCCGTCTGCAGTCTGTAATTGATTTCTTTAAAACGTTCCGGACGGTATCTGTCCATCTGCTGTTTACCCCTACCACGTGGACGAGTGCTCTGCATTCTTTCACCAATTATTTCTCGCAACATCGAATTATGACCGAGAAAATACAATATCCTTAAGGAAACGATCACTAGATAGCCTACGTTTAACGTGCAGTTTATTCAAAATTTCGATGTGCTGTCCGTGGTATTCGTAGCATACGTTGTCACACCCACATTTCGATTCACCATCCAAGTCTCTGACGCGTATGTAAATACTGGAAAAAACAAACAACGTACTAACTCCTTCTTTACCGTGTTTGTAACGGATATGTCGCGTAATATTCTGTTTAATCTGCTCATGACGTTCCGTGCCAGCTGGTTCCACCGTTTTATCTCACTTATTGAAGAACCGCTATCTTCAACAATCGAACCCAAATATATATATATATATATATATATATATATATATATATATGTACCGTTTCATATCCATTAATTTGTTTTTCCTGTCCCGGTATTAAGTTACTGCGATCTACCACAATCAATTTCGTTTTATTCTTATTTATTTCCAGCCCATATTCAATGCTTATTTTATGTAGTTGGGCCAATAATATTTTCATATCGTCTATAGAGGTAGTTATCAGCGTAGTATCGTCTGTAAATCCCAAATTATTAATAGTTCTACCGCCAATGAATATACCAATGTCTGAACCATCAATTTGAGGTTAACAGCAACGGAGATAAGACACATCCTTGTCTCACTCTCTTACTCGTCATAAATTCACCTGGCTCTATACCACCTTCAACACACTCTGTGTTGGTATTGTGCATATACAACTGTTCAATTAAGTGTACTAGATCCCTCGGCACTCTCATTTTTTCCAAAGAACGTTATCAAATGCCTTTGAGTAGTCTATGAAACACAACACTACTGGGATATTATGCTCTCTGCTTTTTTATATTATCTGGCGAATGCTTAGTATTTGTTCCTGAACGCCTCTTCCACTGGCAAAGTCCGCTTGTTCTTTTGGAATTTGTTTGGATGAAAATGCTATTCTATTCAGGATTCGAAGCATTACTTTGCTAATATGTAGTATTAATGCAATCGTTTTATAATTTTCACACTTTATAGGCTTCCCTTTTTTAAGAAGGGGTTTATAGACTGTCTCGCACTACTAAATTTCTTCACAGATTTCATGTATTCTTTCGACTGTCTTCTTTCCGAGCTGTTAAATTATTTCTGCCGTTATTCCATCGCATTCGGCAGCTTTATTTGGTTTTAAAAACAGTATGGCTTCTTCCACTTCTAATTTGAGTATATTCAGTTCGCTAATCAATAGCGGGCTTGATATTCTTTCTTCTGTAGTTCTGCTACTATATAGCCTTTGACAATATTGCTTCCACACCTCCGCTATTTCTGATTTTCCGTTACGATGCTCCCTTGATCGTTCTGAATTTCCCAAGTTCTCATCTTGAATTCTCTAGCAATTAATTTAAGCTTTTTATATAATTCCCTGTGCTTATTTGTCTCTATATGTTCTTGAATATTTCGAAAAATGTGCTGGTAGTATGTGTTCTTATCCTTAGAGCAAATTTTATGAATTTTCGAAGATAAATGAGCTATTTCCTGCACGTTTGTGCCAGTATTATTACTAAGATTTCTCCTTTCCATTATTAGCTGCATTTTCTCGGACGATATCCATGGTTTGCATTTTCTCTCCTTTTCCTGTGGTTGAGTATGTCGTATAGCTAAAATAATTCTGCTTCTGAATTTATGCCATAGATGATCAGCATAATATCTGTATTCTTTACTTCATATTGTTGAAATTTTTCCTTAAACTCCTGTGTGGTTTCCCGTTAACTACTGCAGGATTATATATATATATAATAACTGGACCAATAAAAAATATATATATATACACATATATTATATATATTGAAAGAGAGACAAAGAGTGAAGTGACTGCATGAGAAAAAAACGATTT
The DNA here is from genome assembly GCA_032883995.1 of Coronaproctus castanopsis. NCBI lineage: Eukaryota > Metazoa > Arthropoda > Insecta > Hemiptera > Monophlebidae > Coronaproctus > Coronaproctus castanopsis. The sequence goes on from CM065052.1 coordinate 256,354,392, forward strand.
TAATAAATAAAATTATGTGCCCGGTATTACTATATTTCTTTTTTTATTTGAAGAAACAAGGTTCGATTAGTCATCCGATGTCATTAAACTCGCCGCGAATTTGTAGACTGATAGTCATTAAACTCGCGGTGAATTATAGACTGATAAACTATTTTTTGTTCTTATGAATTTTTAACGCTTGGTATTCGTTCTGTTAGTCGCGAGAATATTCATCTCATTAGATTATGTATTTAAAGTTTTTTATCTATTGCTGATATGGTATTCATTCTGATATTTCTTTTCACGCGATGAAATCGTTATTTTACAATATTATGATAACGTATGTTATGAAACGTGGTATTATTTTTATTATTTTTTTTTTATATATCTATAAGGAAATTTGATGCTTTCTCCGGGCTACAAAATCGGCTTTTTTCACTTTAAACCGTCTATAAAATCGCCCGTTCGAGCGAACGCGTTAAGGGTGGACTTTTTCGAAAGTAAACTCCCGAGGCTATAACGTTCGTAGAAGGTGATTTTTCGAAAGGTCCGACCGTTAGGCCGTTAGCAAAAATCAAAGTCGAAATTTCGCTTTTGGAAATTTCGTCCATTTTCTGGAAAATTCGCTTTTTCCGACGTTTCTCTTTAATTAACCGAGATCGAATTCGTTATCGATCGAAAGCCGACTAAATTCTCCGTCGAAATGATATGTAGGAAAATTTTCGCCAAACGTCAACAACCAACCTTTAGGCGAGGTCGAAGTTGGCCATTTTGACGTAGGCAAAATTGACTTTTTTTACCGAAATCGCCGTAAAAAAAAACCAACCCCTAACTCGAAAAAAGCCCTCGTCATTTTTTACTAAACCCTATCGGCTATCTTTTCGGTCTTTCGGTCGATAGTCGTACGATGCGCCCAACTTCCGGAACAATTCGGTTTATTCGGCATTTTCCTGGTAGTGAACTATCGCCACCTTTGGCGAGGCATAGCGAGCGACGTAAAAATTTTTAAACGATTCCGACTTCGGAAATAGTCATTACTGTATAAGATCTATAGTAAAAAGCGAAAACCCCGCGAAAAAAAATTTCAAACCAAACCCGAAAATTTCAAAAGGGACCCCCCCTTCCGATTTTTTCGAAATTTCGATTTTTCGCAATAATTCGCGAACTATTCGCAATTTGAGAAAATTGTTCCAACGAAAGTTACGCGCGATTAAAATACGCGTCTAACGACGGTAGTCGCGTATTTTTATAGCGAATACTCGTCGAGCAAATTGCGGTTAAAGGGTTTTGGGGTTTTGCGCCCTTTTTACGGCACCTATGATAGATAGGGGGTTCGGGTTGGACTTAAAAGAAAGTAGACGTCGAGATCTATAATTTATGTCCTAACGTAAATGTTTTAAAAATTAACCGGTAACGAGAAATCGCGAGTTTAAAATTTGATTTTCGATTTTTCAACATTTTTTCAGGCATAATTGGTCAGCGGGTTAGTAGATATATATATTAATCATCAATATATATTAGGTTTTTTGCGTTATAAATCGCTTAAGAATGGAGATATTCGACGAATTTAATTTATATATATAACACGCGCGTATATAGATAACCTTTTATAGCGGCGGGAGTGTCTTAAGTTCAACAGCAACTGCAGTATGACGTCATTTCGACGAATTTGGTTTTATCCGATGGCAAATTTCTATAGCACAAATTAATGTCAGGAAAAATATATATAAATTAACGATATTTTTGTTTAATGTAGACTTCTCACTTGCGGAGCCCATTCAAAGGGCGGGTTTGGCGAATTTTAGTCGGATTTGGATGAAACTTTTTTTGTTTTACTCGTCAGAGCCCCTACACTATTTGAACGGTATTTAATCACAATTAAGCTTCGGGCACTACCCCCGTTGGGTAGCAACCCCCTTCTGTAGCAGAGGCGGATAGAACCCCTAGTTTCTTTTTCTAAAAGTGAATTACTGGATTGTAAATTATATGATATTTTACCACAAATATATATTATATATATATATATATATATTTGTGGTAATTAATGATTTAAGTAATATTGTATGTCAAAACCATTTATGTATAAAAATATTTTATTCGTGGTCCGTGATATGATTTCTAAATCTAATTAATGCATATTCTATCTTTCCCACGTGTCGAGTTTCACTTATGATTTTTGTACTGGATGTTTGAAATTCTTCATTGGTAAATTAATTCAGGGATCAATTTTATTAACAAAATTTAATTATCCTGTATTGGCTAAAAGTGGGAATTAGTTTAGTTCATTTCCTATAAATGTAGGTGTATTTTTAATGTTTGTTCTGTGTAGGTTTTCTTAATGCAAGTATTGACGAAACATTAACGATAAAATGAACAATGAACAATAATATATTTGCATATTTAAATATTTTCTGTTTACAAAAAAGTAAAGTTACCATTCAAACGATAAAATGAATCGTATCTTAATTATAATGCTACTAAACAATAAATGATTTATTAAATAATTTATTATTTTTTTCATTTCATGAAGAAATGAAATTTATTTTACTCTATTGCGAATGAGTTAATAAAACTGAATTGAGTTGAATGCGGTAATTCTCCCAGGTTCTTTTAGTTTTATATTGTTTAAAAAAAATAACGATTGTGTAGTTCATTTTTTGCGTTCATTAAATTTATGGTTGGTCAGACGGTCGAAGGGGATTTCAGATTAATATACGTCTTATTGAACTGGACGAGACGTAAAAAATACTTTTGTTGGAATTTCCGATTACGGCGATAGTTTAAGTAGGTTTTGTTGTTGATCCTTCGTAATCAATTTCTTTATATAATGCTAATTCTACGCTTGCGTAATCAGCTGTAATCTACGTTTCGCATTAGCAATAAAATCTTCCGTATAATTACTAAGTACGCTATAGAGATTTTTCGAACTGTAATTTATTCTTACAACACAGGAATTAAACGACGTTCTAACATTATTTTCATATTTTATTGTCAGCTTTTACTTGCTTCCATTACATAACAATTATATGATTACATTTCTAGGTTATGCGTAATTCTGTTAAAAGATAATAATTATTAAGCATTTCAATGGTTTCATAGAATTCCCCGAGATTACATCTCCATTTCAGTTTTTTCTCCGTTATCGTGTAATAACGACTGCGCATGGACGAATTCTCGATATATGTCTTGCTAGTTTTACATTTATTTACTCGCAGATAAAATTTATGTTCACTTTCTGTTATTATTATTTCCAACAACTACAGGTGAATAAGTTATCTAGCCGTTTTGGCATTGTGCCTTCTGTATCAAATTCTTTTTCGTTGACGATAATTACACCTTAACCAACCGGTGATGCTTCATATACGTCCCCTTCCACCTTTGGTTTTTATATCACTATTAACATTAACCGCTCTACCATTCATTTCCAAAATAGTGCCCGTGTACTGTTTACGCGTTCATTTGTTCAAATATTAGTCAGATATTTAATTTTGCTTAATATTTTTTTTTTTTCGATTTTTATCGCAAATTATCTGGATTTGTGTGTTTTTTTTGTTACTTTTCTCACCCCCCTTTCGTAATTATTCTATAAGTATCTACATCTCCTAAAATAAACAATAAAAAATGAGTTAAAATAACTACAATTTTCCTTTATAAAAAATCGCAAAGCTTTTCGGTTGTTAGGTCATTATCAACTGAATATTTAAAAATTTGGAGATTAGTGATTTTATGAATTAACGAAACAAAATAAAAACAAAGTTATTTTATTAATGCAAAACTTTTCGACAATAACGTCAATTTCAAGCATATACAAAAAAAAATTACATATAAATTAACAGAGATATTAATATAATAAAAACTTATATATATATATATATATATATATATATATATATATATATATATATCAATGTTGATGTATTGGAGAGTAGTGATTTTATGAATTTAGCAAAACAAAATAAAATCGAAGTTAATCACTAAAAAATTTATTACATAAACACAAACACGAACACGAAGCTTTTCGACTATGAAGTCATTTTCAAGCTATAGCCTGAATCACCAATATACATATATATATATATTTTTTTTTTATTTTACTGGTTGAAAATGACTTCATAGTCGAAAAGCTTCGTGTTCGTGTTTGTGTTTATGTAATAAATTTTTTAGTGATTAACTTCGATTTTATTTTGTTTTGCTAAATATATATATATCGATTTACATTAACTCCCTGGATATGGAAATTAAGTAACGATGACGTACTGAAAAGAGGTTATACAGAAATATATCTAGTACAAGAAATAAAGAAGCATAAACAAGTTATTTTTGTCTCATAATAATTAGAAGAAACAAACGGTGTTAATAAAACAATCTGACAGTGAATGTGGTAAACACAGTAAAATAAAAATTTTTGCACAGCGGAGGCCAGTAAAATAAAAAATAATTTTAAAAAAGTGGTCCAATATAAAATTTATAAATAAGCACACTAATAGCCAGTAAAATAAAAAAAAAAAATATATATATATGTATATTGGTGATTCAGGCTTTTATTATCTATGAATGGTAGAGAATTGTGTATATATATATTATATATATATATATATATATGCGTAAGTTATGTGTATGAATGTGAACATTTATACGTAGTACGTAATAATTAATGTATAGTTTGTCAAATAAAAGAAGTCTGTTGATAAAATGACCGAAACATTAGGCGTCTTTACGTTATTTTAATGTTATTATTTAAACCGTCAAGAATAAAAGATAGTCATGAACATAAAAATGTGAAAAGATCGAAAATAGAAACGGTTGAACGTACATAGTAGAAACAAAAATGACGTTATCGCTTCTCTAACAATAGAAAGTATGATAAAATTCATTTTTTATTATCAAAAAATATCGAAATACACCTAATAGCGTTATGTGACTAGTATACTATTTTGGACAACACGCACACACTTAGCGACGAAATTTATTTCATTTGACAAATTATATCTCGGTTGAATATTAATAAATCTCTCCGGGTATACGTGATCACGGTAGTGTATTTAAAACATCTAAGGAGGGGTTGATGGATGAATTTTTTTACCGCGTAAAAACGATGCGTTGTTAAAACTGGTTTTTTCAGTTTAGATTTATTCTTGTAAAACGACAAAATAATAACACATGTACCAAGGACGATAAACAAATATGTCCTCTTCAGCGCGTGTCGCATAGAATTCTACACCGTTCATCGCTGTTTACGTATTTATCGAAGATTAATGTAATCAATAATGTATACTGGTTTACTGCGTAAATATTCCGTCGATGTGTATTTTAGTAGGTTATTTTAAATTGGAGATAAATGATTTTTTTTTAGCTAGTTTTTCATTATTACCCATAACTATATAGTATTGAATATTATAAAATGAATAAGAAGGCACTATTTATAATATGCCATATAGTGTTGGATATTATACAATGAATAAGAAGAGACTATTTATAATATATATATGCAGACTAAAAAGAAATGCAAAGGCGAGTAAAATTAACCAGAATTTAGAATATAGGGTCAGGTATACGTGAGTATTTCGAAGAACTAAGAGAAATTCAATATTTATAGGAAAGGGAGCATTAAGACTATGAAGAGTATGATGAGAAGCAAAAATTACTACAATAGTTCGAGGATAACGTAGTCTGCATCGGCCAACAAACGGTATCCGTAGGATGTGAGCAATTAGGAGAACTATAACAAGTTTCAATTTATGTTGCGAAGCGGCAAGTCGACTACTTTCCAGTCTCAGTCGACAATTTCGTTATTAGAAAAACTTATCTACGTAATTTTTGATGCTTCGATGAAGATGCCGCAGTTACTGTTGTGAGACCATTCTTTGTAAAATATCGAGCTTAAAACTTTATTTATTTATTTATTTGTTTAATAGCAGTACTTATTGCCTTTCGGCTATGACCACTTGATTTACATTAATTATATATAAAACATTAAATTCGTACAAATAAGATACTCGTACAGTTTACGTGTTGTATATACATTGTCCTGGAGAACATCCTTCATGTCATCTGCGGATATGTTATTCAGTGCTCTGCAATTTACATATTTGTTGCACTTCAATAACAGGTGGTGTACGGTTACAGGTTCATCACAGACTGGAGGTTCGTCGTGTTCGAAAATATATGCATGCGTAAGTTGAGTATACCCTATTCTGAGCCGGGCTAGTACTGTTTCATATATTCGACTTTCTTGAGTCGTCGTCCTCAGAGGATATATATTATTTTTTACCGACCTCAGCTTATTTGTTATATCGGAGCTGATCCATATTTCGTTCCATTTCCTTAGTGCGCAGTCCATGGTGATCGAACCGATCTTTGCCCGGGGCAGATGGAGAAATCTGGTCATTTCAAGCTTCAGATCAGCGAGATCTGCTCGGACCCTCGCTGCCATAGAGCTCGTACCTGAAAGGTCCGTTAATGCTAAATTAGGATGATTTATCTTCGTCAGCACGGTTGCTCCGTAGTTAACGGTAAGTACTTGTCTTCGGATTTGTAGAGGTGGTTCTCCTGCCAACGCTAGTATGCTGGATGAAGGACTAGTAGGATACGCACCTAACGCTTTTCGTACTGCGGTATGGTGTATTGTATCAAGTTTTTGAAGTAATGATTTCGACGCCGCACGATATAGTATCCATAGTCCATTTTTGACCGGATAACTACGCGATAGATCCTCAAAAGCATGTCCGTATGCGGTCTGCACTTTTTTCGGTTTAACATCTTTAGTATGTTTAAGGACGTCGCGCATCTCCTGTGCAGTTCTATAATATGGTCCGCCCAACGCAATTTGGAGTCAAAAATGACACCAAGAAAGGCTACACGGCGTTGGAATTTAAGTGTATTCTCATACAATTTTAGCTGTAGATTCGGTTGCTGTCCATTCCGACGATGGAAGTCTACGCAGTGTGTTTTGGAAGTAGAGAATTTGAATCCAGTTTGTTGGCACCAAATCTCTAGATTATTTAATGCTATCTGAAGCATTTGTTGAGCAGTTTCCGGATATCGGGTTTTATAAGAGATGTTAAGATCATCCGCATATAATCTGTACGTCAGAAGCTTAAAACTTTGTAAGAAAAAAAAACCAGTATGTTACGGAATACGTTAAATCTTTGGCTATTTCGTATTAAGAAATAAAGAATACAAGAATTGTGTCACATAGTTTCTTGGTGAATTTTTGAAGTGTCGCGCCTCTGACGTAGATTTTGACAATTGGAAATTGTTTGAATCAGCAGGACGAATTTCTCCTTACTTTTGAAGAATAATGCAACTCATTAATTTGTAGGTGTCTAAGATAGAATAGATGAAATTGAAGTGTTCGCGAAAAATGAATGAATACATTTGCAATGTAATAAAGAAACACGTAGAAATATTTTCAAATTTTGACGAATTATTTCCGTTGTGTGTATTCATTATTTGTGTACAACTTCTTTCCTGCAATGCCATAACCTAATTGTAAGTTCAAATATTTTTTCGACATAGCAAGTTCTAATGTATCAATCGGTGTATCAGTACTAGTTCTCGATTTTTTCCGTTCTGCTGTTAGCCTTTTCAGTTCAATGTAACACATGACGTTTGCTTCTTTCTTGATTGTGTTCATCAGTGTCTTCCTTTCGATCTACACCGGTATTATTCCTTCTATAATATCTTTCAATAGGCCATCATGTCTTGACACGTTTCATTCTTGTTTTTCTAATCGATTTCAAGGGTGGTGACCTTTCCTTTTGTACTCGGTTAATTTCATTTGGAATTTTATCAAACCACGAAATTTTTGTTTATATAATTACCTATTCCGAACAACACGGATTCAATTGATCCCTGCAATGTCCACAAACTATATTGTGTTGTTGGTTTGTCTCTTTTCTTCTTTCTAGATGATATGGTTTTGTCCATTTGGCATCGTCTCTAAGCGCATAATCCGTTTAATAGCTACACATTCACTTGGCGAGAGGACAGTTTCGGATTTGGTTATTGCTCCTCTAGCGAATAATCGTGATTAGTCCGTTGTACGCTATATTTTGGCATATAGAATAGTCTGGCGTTCAAGGCACTACGCAAATAACGTATTGCCTTAACCAAGAACATCATCACGATGAAAAACTTTATGACGTGAGCTCGAATCGAATCTCGAGACTTGTATTGTTGGTCTCTGGCTACTATGAGACTGCGGCGTATATATATATATATATATATATATATATATATATATATATATATATAAACGGATGATTTCGTTGTATTCTGAATGGACCTGTTTGTTTGGTTTCTTGACGAAATCCTGTATTAACTAAGAATATTCGAAAAATCAACAGGTAAGATGGATGATTTAATTTGTGCATTATACAAGAATGTTTTATACGTTCGTTAATAGTGTTGCATAATCTTTTTTTTTTCTTCTGGAATTTTTAGTTCAACTTGAAGACATTAACTTTTTCGTGTTCACACATAGACCTAATTTTTTTTTTTTTTGACTTTAGATGATCAAATCCAAAATATTTTTGATTTTTTTTTTTTTAAATCGACTTAAACGTAAAAAGATTATTGCGGTGTATTCGAAAGTATACGATGGACGTATGTGATTAGAAAATTATGAGAAAATTATTTATAAAAACAATTTTAATTGACCACATTGTGCATATAGTTTATATACAAGTTAGAAAATAGCTTATTCAAAAATATGCATTGGGTGCGGAATGATTGAAGAGTGGGTTTCTAATTTTGCGTTGATATTTCAATTTTCCCAACTACAGTAGTGGACAGGTCCATAATATAAATCGTAATAGTCGAAACCGGATAAATGAGATTCTATTTAAGGAAACGCATTATCGCCCATTTTATGTTTTTCATAATACACGCGCGATTGTAGTGAATATGTTTAAATTGCATTTTTTTTTTAATAATATAAAAAGTTTTTACGATTATTTTATCAGAAGCTTCTTATATTTTCGCATTTTATTATTTGTTATTTGATGTGATTCTACACGTGTATGTATAATTGTAAGATTAAACATTGCGGATTTTACCAGTTTGGCAACTTTAATTTTAACCCTTTTGTTACTAGCTTTATATACATGGATGGGTATATATATATATATGTGTGTGTGTGTGCATATTTATATATAATATTTAAGTTATAACAATTTTAAAAATTGTTGACCCCCTTGTATGCACTGTGTATGTTCATTTCCACGTTTAGTTCGTTGTCAGTATATAAATATATATTTTTAATCAGAAATTTAAAAACAAAAAATTAAAGTATGGCATAAAATATCTGGGTGAACAATTGAAATCATTTCCATAACGTAAATAATAAAATGATTAAATTTTTAATAAACTTATGTATAACCGAATGCGTCCGTAGAAAAATTTTGAACTAGGCGTCTTTTGTTGAAACACGTGTGGTAATTTAATCTAAAGAAATTACATATTTAGGTATTCAAAATTTTTCGATCACGCTAACTTCGCGATTATTAAAATGAGTCGAGCCTGTTCAAATGTTTGTTTCAACTCTTATAATGAGCTTATTTACAAGGGTTATATTTGTCTTCGTACACGCCTATATCTTCGCCTGGTTCCCAATTATTCGGTTTTGCGAAAAAAATCTGCATCCACAGTTCGAAATCGTTGCTTTCCGAAATGTATCAGTTTGATTTTTCTAAATCTATTTTCCGATCTGTGTTTATTGCAAGTTAATTCGTTTATGGTGCGTGTCTGAAACTTTGATATCGTGAGCTCATATTACAGTTGCGAGAAATAAAAATCTAAACGAATTAATGTTGTAAACACACTTGTAGAACTTACTAGCGGAATATCCGAATATCTACAAACATCGAAAAATGTTTCGTTTCACTTCCTACATGTTACTGACTTTTTATTTATATCATTATTTACTTGTTTTCGCGGCCGTTAGATACACAGGGAACGAACCCTTGTCAGTCGAATGCTCTAACAACTATGCAACTGTGATATTTTATATATACATACATAGATATATATATATATATATATATATATATATATATATATATGTTACATGGGTACCGAAAGAAAGTTCCTTGTTTGCAGTATTTTCAAATTATCAATTTATACTAGAGTGTGATCAAACTTTTGATCCATTACGTAATATTGATATGTTTTATAGAATATATTTTGTTCCCTAAAACGATTAGTCTCGTTTTGATGTACAAGTTGATTGTTAGTAAAATATTTTTTGGTTTACCTTTATATTTTTGAAGTAGATACATAAAGAAAATTTTACGGTTATTGTAAAATCCCGGTTGAACTAATTTCATCCGACAAGGTTTTCTAGTGGTTTAACGATGATGCTGAAAAAATACCTTTTTTTTTTAAAAAAAAAAAAAAGGATTTCCCCAGTTTATTTTTTTTCTGTATTGTTTGTTTATCCGAGTTTTCCTGCTGATTATTAGCGCGGTGTTTTGTTTATATATTTATATTTTCGTAAAGACCTTGGAAAATCCTCTACATTATTATGTTCGGAATGTAAAACCGAATGCAAAGATTTATTTTTCTTCTTTTACCTTCGTTCCAACCTCCAAAAATATACTTGAATGGGTTCGGGTGGGTACATTGTACGTAATATAGAAGAATATGATTATCTTTCGACCAGTTTTACCGTTGAAAACGTGACTAATACAGTGTTTAATAAAATTGTAAAAAACACGTTTTTTTTTCACTCTGTAGTTGTGTGTGTGTAGAATGATGCAATTTGTACGTGTGTATACAATGTAACACGAATAACACGTTTAATGTTCGTCTTGTGTATTATTTCGTTATTACCGTTGTTTATATCGATCGTGTATAATAGATCTAAAGTCAAGTTTTCTTCGGAGTAGAATAGTAATGTTAGATATTTAACGGATAATGTAAACATAACGGGAGGTAATATTTAGTAATTTTTTTTAATGCTTAATTTGTAACGCCATCTTGGGTTATAATATACGTCGGTAGGATCAAATTTTCGCCTAGATAGATTGAAGGTTATCTAGTAAATAGAAGCACCGGAAAACCGACAAAATATATCTCGAACGACATTATACCTGTATCGTGGTTTGATATAAAATTCGAACTATGGTTCTCGCTGTTTTTCTGGTAATACTTGCTGATGGTGCAGCAGGACCGTTTCAAATAGCGTTGTGCTGGCGCAATATATTCTCCGGATGGAGTTTATTAGCATTTATTAAATTTGCCGATGAAGAATATTATTGGAGTAGAATTTGGTTCAACCCTTATATATAAGTCTATACAAACATACGTCGTAATACGATGTAAACATTCCAGATATCTCCATTTATCACTCTGCAACCGTATATATGCGGATTACGATTTTTACGATTTCGAAGAAATCGGCTACTCACGTCTCTATACCGTCGCAATCTAATGAGTTCCTCATTTTGTACATAATTCTTGCGATGAGGACAACATAGCAGATAAAGATCACGTATTTCCGGAACGTTTTTAACCCTTCATCGGGCGCACCTAATTTTGTTACATAAAGCGGCGTGTGGATTTCCGCACACACTTTTGTATTTATAATGTCTTGTTCGTAATTAATGTTTCATAATTTACTTGTGCAATAAAAAGAAAAACTCGAATATTATTATTTTTTTACATTATTATGTTATTCCCGAAAACATGAATTACATATTTCAATCAGATGACCACTACACATCCGATTTTTGCATTTGCGGCACCATTTTCTGGTAAACTTATTTCTACTTTTTTCGCAGTCGTAACATCTTCCAATACTTTGCATCGTCATTTGCTTTTCTTGAGCAGTTTCCTTTATGCCTAAAATAAACTTAGCTCGTCTTTTTAATTCTGCCGGTATATTTCTTTTTGTGATCTTCGTAACATTTGTGGTTTTATCATTTGTCAAGCTATTTCTTCGATGAAATTCAAGCTAACTTTATCTTTTTTACAATTTATAAATAGCAAGAGCGTTTTTATAATTGTAATATTTAATACGTCATAAAATACCGCCATAGGCCACCGCTTAGTATTACGAGCAACATTATATTTTATATTTAGGTGTGCACCTAGACACGTAAGGTTAAGTTAGAAGCCCCATATTAAGGCCAAGGCCGACCGAATTAACGCTAAAATCCGCCAACATTATTGGCTACTAGTATAAAATTCGAGTTTAAGTTTGTATCATAAAATGCTGATTATCTATGATCAAAACGATATGGACCTATGGTTTGGAGCTTTGAGGATATGTCGCAACGTTCAATCGTACAATCATCCGGAGAAGTTATACGCCTGATCACTAGAACGAGGTAGTTCCAGCGTAACGGTGATTTACATCGTGGTCTGCAGTGTTGAAGAAGTGGATGAAACAATTCGCGATTTTCCATTTGCTCATGAACGGCGACTAGTGGCTCATGTAAATATAGATGCACAGAAATTTCCGAATACGGGAAAACGTAGACTGTAGCGCCTTAAACCGCGTGATTCATTGAATTTATAAAAGCTATACATTCTATTTATTAGTAGAGCATACCATTGGGCTATACTTCTACATTATTATGTTTTCGCGTATAAATAACGTATCTATGATTTATTGAATTTATAAAACTTATATATTCTATGTATTACTAGAGCATACCACTGTGCTATGCTTCTACATTATTATGTTTTCGTGCATAAATCATGTATCTATTATTATTATGTAAGATTTTTATTTTTTTCTTAAGATTGTGGTACAAATAAAAAGAAAATTAATTGATCTAATAAATTTACTCCTATTTTAGTTTTATTATAGAATGTTATTATTTCTAGTATAATTATTATACTTGCTTCAGCATCAATTTTATCGTCGTAATGCATTATTGAAAGAAGCATAAGTGATTTATTTTTGTGGGTAAAATAAGACACTGAAGTCATGTTCTTTCGACAACCAAAAACTGAACATGTATATCTTTATTTTTGTTTGGTAGAAATTCAAATGGTATCTTTGGTTTATTTTTTCGGAGTGTACGAACAAAATCATTGAACAGTTTTACTGCAAGTGGTAAGCTTGAAAACCAATTGTCTGTTGTAATATTCCTATTACTACGTTCTATCGGCCTAACTAATCGTAAAACTATATCTTAGACTGAATTACTCATTTGGTATTGACCTACTGGTTGATTTCCAACATATATCTCCATGTTGTAGGTATAAGCATTCCTTATGTCTACAAGAGTAAGGATTTTTATTCCGTATTTAGCTGATTTCGAAGGGATATATATTGCCGGGAAAGGGCGACGCCCTCAAAAGGCGACTAGCTGCTCGTCAATTTGTTAGATATTCACTAGGTCTAAAATGTTTTTGAAAATTAACATTTTTTCAAAAATAACTTATTGGGACTAATTTATCTGCCTCCTTTCATTCCGATTTTGTATGTCACATGAAATTGTAGCGATCGAATTAAAAATTTAAATTTTTTATTACTTATTGCTAAGTAACAAGATTCAATACCGGATCCTCGAGAATTGTTCCAGATTTTTGCATTACTTTTATAAATTCACCAAAAATAAACATCCTATAAGTGCCCTTATTTCAATTTCATCAGTTTAGTATCTCTCTCGCGCTTAAATAGTTTTTTTATTATTTCAATATAAATATTAGTATTTGTCGTTATGGTGCTTACGACTAAAAAGTATATACATATGTTTTTAGTTTTATGTAATTTTTTTAGTATGTATATATATATATACATATATATATATATATATATATATATATATATATATGTTTTTTTTTGGTTTTATTTTATTTAGTCTTCGCAGACATCACGAAAGATGTTATTAATAATATACATTTTAACGTTCATCCTAATACGTAATAAAACCGGAATAATATTTATGTTTCGTGTGTTTGTGTATTTGAACGTGCACAATAGCGTTGTTAAATGTGTCCTATTATGCGGGTCATGTATGTATACGATAAAAGTCAACAGTACTAGATTTAGTAGTGGAAGAATGCAAAACTGACCTCAATTATTGTTAACGGCTCTAGAAAGCTGACCTTCTGTCGCTGTTCGCGACGTTTGTTATGATTGTGATTTATCACTTCGTCTCTTTTATTGTGTATCCATTTACTTTTTAATTACATATTCATTTTAGAACCTAATAATATTTCACATTCGTTTTAAAATTTATTTATTTTGCATTAATAATTGCTCTGATATATATATACATAATATTTAAAGAAGAAATAGGTAACCGAATGCCATATGAGAGCGTGAGTTGCTGCATAAAGGTTTATACATTTTTACGTAGAATAAATATCGAAAACATATTTTATTATATTCGAAGTTTGCATTTTTATTGAGATAACAAGCTTCTATAAATTTGGAAAATGCATCGTATGGTGTCGAGGAAAAGAATTGAACGATGTTCTTATGTTTTCGAATCGTGGGTAATCAATGATAAATTGAGAAAAAATTTGACGTCTTCGAAATGTCGATCGACGTTTACTCGTGGACCGATCTTATTTCTAACAAGAATACACGTAGACGATAGACCATGTTTGGAAATATTAAGTGATGAAAGCTTGGAAATATTAAGTGATGAAAGCTGAAATATATTTGCCATAGTTTGTTTTTACTAGGAGTACAAGGAAAAATGCATGGGAATCCAACAAGAAGGAAGAAAAGGATATGTAACATCAAACGCTAGATTCAGCAAAATTACTGACGTAATAAATGCACCCGGACTCGGGAAAATATATGTTCAACTGCTCTTGACGTGCAACCTTAATCTAAGGTGTAATAAAAGATGGCTATATTAACGCTAAGTTTTATGTATTGAATGCCTATTTTATTGAACGTCGTAATTGACCTATAGATTAAAAATTCGCAATTTTGATTAGTTTACATTCGATTTAAATTATTCGTTATTGGCTAAGTATTGGATCGCCAATTCGTACATATGATGTCGGTGTAAATACGGTTGCGAATGAATACAAATGACATACACAATTAACAGTTTCGTCTAGATTCCGTCCAGTTAAGTTTATTGAACCCCGAATGTAGATTGTTTTACAAGATTAATTCGAAGATAGAGGTACACATATTGTACAACTGTTTGCGAATGTATTAATAAATTGAAATAGTTTGATTGCCAATTGATCAGTGTTAATATGACCGAATCATGTGGATTCGGAAAATATATGTGTAATAGTATTCATAAAATTACATATTACGCAATTGTCGATGTGTGTAATTCTATATAAATAACCTTTAAATAGGCCATTGTAAGAAATTATACATAAATTAGGTATAAATTACGTATTAAAATAATCTATTGTGTATGTTTGGAAAAAATGTTTTTAGCTATACCGTTATTTCCACCGTATTTTGAATTTATTGTTGTAAAGCGTAAACTAACGAAAAGCGTATGCGCATTTCTTCATTGGTAATACATATTGGAAACGATAATAAAACAAAAAAAATACGGTGTATACCAATCATATTTATAAACACAGTCGAGAAGTTTCAGTAACTACATCATCACTCAGTGCTACAGCATCACATCACTGAGTTGCTGTAGCACTGAGTGATTACATGTGAAAATGGCGTGACTCGGTGATGTGATGCATTAGCCAGTGAAAGTGATGTGATTTAGCGATGTGAGTTCAGTGATGTTATGCTGTAGGTAGTGAAAGTGATGCGTTTATAAATATAATTATGATACTGTATAAAGAGTATTTTTATTTTATTTTTGTTCTAAGTGTAAACTGTGTAAACATTAAAGATTGTTGTTCATGTATAATAAGTAAGATGGTTGATATAGTATATGTTATCGAATTTGTAGTTTATATTATTCTTTGTTAAAGATATATTAACGTGCTCCTAATACTCGCTCTGTAAGTGATAGTTATATAAGATTTATTCAATTTTATTGCGATAGTGGTATATACTGACATCTTAATAACTGTCATATATGTTGGGCAATTATTGACATTTTGTATAACGTTATTTTCTTCTTGTAATTAATTCGATTATTATTATTATTATTATTGTATAATTTGTTAAATATAATTTAAAAAAATTCTATTTGAGTTTATTATTATCTATAGACGCTCGATACTAAACAATTTTTTTATTATTATTTTATTTATAGACGACGCTCGATACTAACGCACATGAATGTGGGGGTTATGTGGTATTAATTAAACCGGCGCCCGTAAGGAATTTTAATAATTTATATATATTGTTTGAGGATCATCCTTTAGTATTACATTCGTAGGGAATTTCTCTTTTATCCTACTATTACAGGTTTTTCCCAATTTTCCTTAGTGTTTTAGTATTTAAAATAATATTGTTTTTATTCTGTCTCATTAGTCGCTATGGTAAATTGTAAGCGTAGACATATAACTTAGAAGCTGTATTGTATAATAAACATCTATAAGAAAATTTATAATTTTGTGTCAAAATTTTATAATGCGTTACTGGAAGAGTTATATTATTTCGCGATTGTATCTTTTCGAGGGGTGCAATTATATCTTTTTATTTTTGTCTTTCGTTAACTTTTCCAGACGTTTTAATAAAATGTATTTTCATTTTACTTTGGTAATTTATTTTACATTCCTTGGTGTTATCGTGGTAATTTCTGTTTTTTGTGGGCTTCAATTATGTCCTTTTATTTTTGTCTTTCATTAATTTTTTTGAGTTTTAATAAAATGTATTTGCATTTTACTTTGGTGATTTATTTTCCATTCTTTCGTGTTATCGTTGTAATTTTCCGCTATTAGCCGATTAATTGCCGTCATATTTATTTCCCGAGTTCGTGGCTTATTTCAGGTGGATTTACCGACTGTTTGAACATAATATATCATGCGACAACAGTCTATTCAGTTTTAATACTAAGATTACTTTTGTGTTATGTCTAGTAGGTCACTTTTTTAAAAAAATATCTCGTTAGTAATTTTCTATAAAATTCTTATTGATAAATTCTTATATATTCGAGTATATATTTATATTTAACTAATTAACTTAATAAAACTAATATAAAAAGTTTGTTTTTTTATTATTTATTTACTCTGATGATGTGTAGTGTAAGGAAATATAAGTAAATAGAAAAACTGTTTGTGATTTGTAGTGTTTGGTAGATATCACGTCACTATTTTTTTTTTTTTTTAAATCGACGTTTCGTACGTATTATTTTTTATATTCACTTGATAATGACTTAGCAGCTAAAAAGCTTTGTGATTTTTCATTTTAAAAAAAGTTTACCGATTTTAATTTCTTTTTTTGGTTGTTTATTATTTTAAAGATCACTGCATTACACACTTTTCAGAATATAAATCATTCCATACGATAGAATTTCGGTTTTTACATATTAACTAAAAGTAATAAATTATATATATCTTAAAATTATATATCTAAATTAAAGTAATATTAATTCAATAATTACTTCATCGAGCTGGATATAGATCTTTATGGATGTATATATTTTTAACGTAATACGGTAGTGCGTTTGTAATGTTTCTTTTAACTTTATTTTGAAAACGCTGTATAATATTTCTATCGTTTTGTTTAGCGCTTGTATACCGTAGCTCAGAATGGGTTTACAAATTTGTTTGTATATTATTTTATTGTAAATTAATAACGGAGAATGCCTATCAATCATCCGGTATAGTTTTTTATATCTTAATTTCAATTCCTCGTTTTTTTTTTTTTTTTTTTTTTTGCACGAACTTTCTAAGTTTATAATGTTATACCTAGGTATTTATCTGCATAAGTTATTAATATATACTGTAATACATGTAATGCGCTTATTAATGACGTTGATACGCGCTGATTTGGTATCGTTTAATTAAATATTCCATTTTTTAGTCCAATCATAAATGTCATCCGTTGGAGTTTGCAACTTAGTCACTTTTAGCATAATTTTCGGAAACCAAAAATACGTGATTACGTAATGTGATGTAAAATCTAGAATTATATTTCGTGATTTTTTATACATCATTCCAAGTTTACTATTATTTAATTTTTCAGTTAAAAACAAGTTTCAGTATATAGAATTTTTATAATTGTAAATAAGAATATTTTTTTAGAGGAAGCGTCATCATAATCTTTCCATGTTTGTTGTGCATTTTTTATGCTTACATTATTTTTATTATTTAATAAAAAAATAGTATTCTTTAAGTGAAATTAAAATGTTAAAGGACGAAAGTGAACAGACGCAGTAGCATTAATGTAACGCATCACGAGTAAAATCGCGAGTAAATATATATTAAGGTGAAACAGAGCGTGCTTATCTTACAATAATCGAATAACGAAAAAGAAAATGACGTAATGTCCTAGACACGCGTAATGGTTTTAAATGATTACGACGGTTAGAGTTGTTTTGGCGGGTAAAGTTAAAGAAGAATCCTTTTCACGAAGTCGACCGTGTATAATTATATACCTAACGGTTGCAGGATGAAATATTAATAAGTTGTGTTATATTCGGTTGAAATTTATAAATTCTAGCTCTCGATATAATTTTTACAGCTTGACTCCCAATACTGTACAATTATTAACGGGAATTCGTGGGTTAAGTCTATATTTCACTTTCATTGTAAGCATGACAAAGCGCGAATGCAGTGCAATAGAAACTGTTGACCGTGTGTGCATGCCTTATCACAGACCTCATAAGATTATACAATAAAAATAAATTTAACCTTCAATGGCTGGACAATTTCAATTATTTTCTTTTGATGTACTACACAAGATATTACGGGGTTACACTAAAGTTTTTTCCTAGCACTTTGCGTAACAGCGATAAAACTTACCGGTAACGAATTAAATTATATGTATAGGCTGAATATATTTCATATATGTATGCGTACGTATGTGCGTCTGTGTGAACTTTCTGTGCAATAATACGTAAGTTTGTGTATGTGTATGTGTATGTGTTTATATGTTATATATATATATATATATAATATTCAATTTATGTATATAGTGCGCCTAAATTATAGTATTTTGTTGCCTTATATTAGATATTTTCGGTAACTGGCGCACAGCCCGCGAAAATGTGTATTCAAGTGATTACTTATTATTTATATTACAGAGTATTGTAAAAAGGGAGTAGCGCACTGATTAAGCTTAAACTGGCGATGCAGTGTATCGCATCTCTGTAAATGAAACAAACTGTAAAACATTAATTTGAATAATATAGTATTAATAAAAAAAAGGACGAAAAAAAAAAAAAAGTGTTTAAATGTAAATGATGCTGGAATTTACATTCCGTAATATTATTTTTTATCGAATCTATCCTATGCATTCTACGTATCTTGACATGTAAAGCGCAGCTATCGCGAATAATATATTATTAAACGTACGAGAAAAATTTGTCACAATTTTTGGCGAATACGTTTATTCAAATTTTATTTTCTTTCGGAAGAAGCGAAACAAAACGCAAGTCTAAATATGTAATCGAAATGAATAAGTCTTCGTGAACAGATAATTGAAATGCGCGGGTGAAATTGTTTTCTACTGGTCAATTAGATACTTAATTGTCCTAATTCGTAAAATATAATGGTTTCGCAAAAAACTAAACGAAGAGAGACCTATTTACACTAATGAATATGATCTGGTTAGGTTAGGAAGTAGTAATCAACGTTGTTTTCATCATGTTGAAATATACGTTTATATTAAGTGTGCATGATGCAGTTTGTAAAGATTGCTATATTTATATTTACGTATATATATATAACTCTGAACGTTTGATACACTCCGCATATGATAGAGGGCATTATCGTTATATGGTTGAGGCTTCGCTGGATGGCCACCCATAACCGAAATCGGTTGACACTATGAAGAAGAAGATATATATATATATATATATATATATAATAATAATAATGAATATTCTATTTATAATAATAATCGTGTTTAATATTTTATTTGTTTCAGAAAAAGCACATAAATTTAATCGATATTCGAATTATAGTGATGAGAAATTCAGCATTGTTAAAATGGGCACAAAGTATGAACAACAAAACTGGAAAAGGTTGATTTTAGAAATATTACTTTCATTATATTTAAATTATTGATGTATCGAGATTATTATTTATGTGTTAATATTTTCCGTTGCGAATGTTTTACTCTGTTGTTCATTCGTTATCATTAATAATGAAATTACTTTTGTTGACGAACGTGTTTTAAAAATGAATATCCGTGGTTCTTGCCTTGATGATGCGTATTGAACAAAAATTAATAAAGTAAAAACACTCTTGATACAGTATGGCGATAGATTTAAAAACACGTACAGTGTACAGTGTTTTTAAATATATTCTGATACTGAATACAGAGTATTTTTATTTTTTATGTTTTTATATATATATATATATATATATAAATATATAAATAAATGTATTTTGAATGAAAATAGACCCGCTCTTACGAATCATATTTTGTTTTAAAAATTTCTTAGTGGTTCGAATATTAGAAAAAAATAATACCAAACGAACGGAATCGAATGTATAATTGCGTGCATGTTATTTTTTAAATAGACGTTCCTGTTGTTTGTGTAAGGAAATAAAAACATTATAGGAATTCTTCTTTTGTATGTATATTAATTAGTTTTTTTTAGACATATCCACGCCTGATGAAAATTATATTGTTATTAATATTAGTTAAATATGCACGAAATAAAATAACTGGGAAAAATTAAAAGTAATTAAACAAGTCAGAAATGACGAAGTATTATATTATCGAATTAATGGTTTTTATTGAAAATATATTAAATGCGATTGAAAAAAGATTCAGTTACGTAAATATAATCCGAATAAATTACGATTGCTCCTTATGCATTTTATTACATTTTATATGTGTGGAGTACTGATGTTTTCAGATTAGGAAGAAAGTTACCGATAAAAATCGCTAACTATAATAGCTAGTAGTAGAGTTTTCTGACTGGCCGTTAGACCATTTTCGAATTACAACAATATAAATAATTAAACGTTGAATATATTGGAGAGTAGTGACTTTATTAATTATAAACCGAACAAAATATAATACCATTTAATCACTAAAAGTTTTTTATCGCGAAGCTTTTCGACAGTTACGTCATTTTCAAGCACACGCGCAATAAATGTTACATATTTTTTTATTGATGTAAAAAAAAATAAAAAAAAGATATAATATTTATTGTGCGTGCTTGAAAATGACGTAGCTGTCGAAAAGCTTCGCGATAAAAAACTTTTACTGATTAAACGGTGTTATATTTTGTCTGGTTTATAATATAAATAATAGTAAATAAATTATCAATAATAACAATAAGAACAGTAATGTAAAAAACATATATATTGTGTTAGTAATTTATTAGTTAGGTATATATTTTTCTTATATTATTATTTTTCTAATTAATTATTTGAAGAGCTAATGGATGAAATAAGGAAGTTTAAGCGCAATAAACCCAAATACCAACTACTAAATAAAGAAATCCGACGTAAGATACCGGAGGCCAAGGAAATATGGTTGAATGAAAAATGCCAAGAAATTGAAGAACTCGAAAGTTAAACATGATGCTTTCAATGTGCACAAAAAAGTGAAATAATTCACCAACGTTAGACGCACAATTAATGGTGGTAGTCTAAAAGATAAAAATGGAAATATTATCCTAGAGAAAGATAATTTGCGTTGGAAAGAGTACAACTTATTTGAAGATCCCATACCTAACATAGATAATATAATTGGCAATTCCATTCAAGATACCACACCACAGCTTTTGATATCTTCTGCGAAGAAGTTAGATGTGCTATGAAGCACCTAAAATCTGGCAAAGCAGAAATACAGGGTGAAATATTGAAAGTATGTGAAAACGACCGTATAGTGCTAAAATATTTAGTTAAATTTCTGAACTCGGTGCTATTGTCAGGCACTCTACCATCAGATTGGTTGAAGTCTGTTTTTATGCCACTACCAAATAAGTATAATGCTACTGATTGCAATGAATATCGTACAATAAGCCTTATGTCGCATATCTTGAAGATCTTCCTGAAACTAATTCACAGCCTTAATATATGAAAAATGCGGAAAAAACGCTGGTGAAAATCAGTTTGGATTTCGAAGGGTTATGGAACACGGGAAGCAATATGTTCACTTAATGTACTAGCGTAAAGATGTTGAGATGTAAATCACAGACTTTACTGCTGTTTCATTGATTATAGCAAGGCATTCGACTGCGTGAAACATGACTAATTGAAATTTTGAAAGCTATTGGAATAGAGCGGAAAATTAGAAGATTAATAGGGAAACTTTATTGGAATTAGACTGCAAAAGTCGTAAACGAAAATATTGAATCAGAAGAAATACCAATTAAAAAAGGTGTGCGACAAGGTTGCGCACTGTCACCGTTACTCTTTAACATATATTCAGAAGCAATTTTCAAGCATGCGCTCAGGAATGACGACGCTATCAACAACGAAAACCGTCACATTTCAAACAAGGTATGCAGACGATACAGTTCTAATCTCAGATAACATTGATACAAGAAATGTTTGGTCGAGTCACCATAATAAGCAAAGAATATGACCTTGAAATAAATGTAAGTAAAACATAGCAAAAACTAAATTAACAGTAAATGGTCGAGTCATAACAGAGTTCATAAATTTCAATATCTCGGAATCTTAGTTTCACGAGGAAAACCGATCAATCGATCGAGATACGATCACGCAGAGAAAAAGCAAGGAAGACCTTTTTAAATATGAAAAATCTGAGATTACCCGGAAGGACATTAACTTGCAATTAAGACTACGGCTAGTGCGATGTTACGTATGGCCGGTACTACTATACGGTATGGAAAGCTGGATTCTCACATCCACGCTCGAAAAGAAGATCGAAGCGCTATAGATGTATATATATCGCCGTATTTTGAAGATTTCATACAGAAACCATATTATCAATGCAGATGTGCTGCGGAAAATATCAATGCTAATGGAACTCTCCTATACACTATACGCTCCAGAAAATTAAAATATTACAGTCATATAAATAGACACCCAGAAAGGTATTATTTATCCCAACTTGACCTGAATGGTATCATCGAGGGACATCGGAACCCAGGGAGAAGAAAAATGTCATGATATGCGTCGGTGATACAAGACATCTACAGAGTTAGCAGAGGTGTCCAAGGACAAAGCCAGAACAGCTATGTTGATCGCAAAAGTTCTGTCGGTGATGGCGTAAAGTGAAGAAGAAGATAGTTTACTTGTCATTATTTATATCGTTTTAACTTAAAAATGGTCTAACTTCCGAAAATGTTATCAGTTATTATTGTTAGTGATTATTACCGATAATTTTATAACTTTATTGTTTTTTTTTTTTTTTAGTTTTAAATTTTGATACAATTTTTTATTATTTTTTTGGATTCACTGCTTGGATTAGTCAATTCCATTTGTGTTTAATTAGATTAAATTTGTTTTGAAGACATCGACGTTATATCTTTAACGCTCTAACGTTATATATTATACCTTGTTTAATTTTCATACTTTACTACGAATTAAAAAAAAAATATATTTTAAACATTATTCCTATCTTCGTTAAATTTTGCATTGAAAAAGTTGCGAATATATTATAATAGTTATATTTTAACAGATTTTTACGCGAATAAATAACCAATTTTAAGACCACGTTGTCGTCATTAATTTAATTTTTTATAATAAACTATTTAAAATGTTATCGACGATGAATTTAACAATCTTTTATTGTCTTTTGACCTCGAATGACTAAACGAACTAGTGAGTTCGTTATTTTGAAATTAATATTTGTTTTTTTATTTTTACATTTATTTGTTGGAAATAAATTAAATCGATGCGACGTACCTTACTTAATTTTTCATATTTTTGTCGGGTTTCTTATAGTAACAACTCTAATTGTGAAACTATCTACATTTCAACTAGTAGTAAGCCGATATAATATATATAGTTTACTATCTTTTCAAAATAGTGAGGTGTTTAAACAATATACACGTAAGATAAATTGAAACGTAAATACTTGTAAATTTTAAAAATTCGTGATGATATATTAAAAATGTTTTAACGATTATATTAAATCGACCCTAATTCTTCCAAAATCCATCCTATTGCTATAAAAATATTGAATCTCTTGTACCAACATCCTACTCTGAAAATAACTCTAATATGGATTCCAAGCCACACAGGTTTTACATTAAGTTAATTAGCTGATAAAGCAGCTAAAGAGGCAGCTCGAATCCAACCTTATCCCTTAATACCTATACCTGAGGCAGATGCAGTCACCTCCATCAAATATCAAATAAATTATTTTGTGATCTGTGGAATGCAATTCCTCCAACGAATCATTTTAGATCCATTCGCTCCTCTCCTCTTCCTTGGAAATATTCGGCGCAAAGCAGAAAGGGTCAGGTTACTCTTCCGTATTCGTATTGGCCACACTGCACTGACTCACACTCCGGCACTTGTTCTTTGACAGCCCACAATATTCCGTATACCGTCCCCGAAACTTCAATGGTAGTTCATTCAAAACAGTTCTATCTGATGATCCAACTGCTGTAGAAGCAGCGCTATCAATCTAATCTAACATTCATTTTTCCATACGGGTGCTTCTGGCCATAGCAGCAGTACATAGTACCCGTCAAAAAAAAAAAATCGCTTTTAATTATATTAGAAATTTTCTTATTGCGTAGAAAATTTTTTGAAGTACTTCAAAAGTTAATGCCTAAATTTAGCGTTTTAGGAATATATCTTGTGCCGTTTTACATATATATATATATACATACATATATATATATATACATACATACATATATATACATACATATATATATATATATATATATATATATATATATATATATAATCATTACATTTTAATTTTTAAAAATCTTAATTTTCGTAGCAAAAGTTTTTAAAGCTTCGACGAAGAATCGAATTCTTTAGGATTGTTTTTTTTTTCAAATTAAACGTTATTTTTGAAATACGTTAATTATCGTACTTTTCTTTTTCAGTTACGTCATTGTACGGAATAATCGGTAATATAAAATTCGGACTTGCTTCTGGTACTCGCGTATTTTTAATTTGACGTTACGAAGTTTATTTTTTTCAATTCGAAAACTTTAACTACTGCAAAATGCGAATCGTAATTTTGTTCTTCAATTTATTCTGTTTATAGAAAACAAGAATTGGATTCACCCGCCAGAAAATTTACAGCGTGGTCACATCGTCTACATCGTAAAAGTAAGCGCACTTTTAAATAGTAATTCAATTTTTACGTTCTTAATTTTTTTCATTTAGTCGTTGTTTAATCATTTATATTATGAAAATTGTGCTTATCTAACGTTAAGGGAGATTGCCAAATTTTTATTCAGAGGATAATGGAACGAACGAACTAATCGATAAATGGTTTTCGTTTATTTAAGCATTTTTGGACGATTGAAAATCGAACGAGAAACGTACAGGAGAATTATATGCTTTTTTTATGCCAAAAATATTTAGATATTTCTAGTTGCACGTTTACTAAAAAAAACTAATCTATTTATCGATGTTAAATCTTTTTTTTTTTTTTTTTAAACTTTCGTCAAATAGGTGCTAATAATGTGGAGCATCATTTTTTTTCATAGGTATAAATTATCTATGACTCTATAAGAAACTCGGTTTTATATGTTTTTTGCGTCTCGGATTCAGCGTTTGAAAAATATTTTTTTTCTGAAGGTTTTTTCAAAATAAGCCTCAGCGTTAAAACAAAGGAATTTGCTTAGACGAATCTTCTGTTGTTATATACATTTTTTTCTTTTTTTGAGTTTTAGATCATTATCGTATAACGAATTAATTTTGAGAATGTTGCTATCGGTATGACACGAGTCGTCGTTAACTCATCTCTGTTTTAATGTAATCGAGGTGTTCATTGCGTATAAACGAAATCGCCATTTCTCTCATTATATACGCGCCCCTATATGGAATAGAATAAAGGAGATATATATATATATATATATATATATATATATATATGTGTGTATATATAGATATATATATATATATATATATATATATATATATATAGAGAGAGAGAGAGAGAGAGAGAGAGAGTTTCTTAATTGACGTTAGTAAAAATGAAAAAATTATTAAAAAAAGAAAGACATAAAACAAATATATTTCGTCAAACCTTGTAGTTAATAAATGTTGAAAATGATATCCATCATTTTCCAAGCAGAGTTCAGCTCGTTTCAATTGATTGGCAAACACCTTCCTCAATGTACCAACAGAAATTTGAGAAATTTTTTTTTGACCTCTTCGATATTTGTGATGAGAGTTTCATCAATTTTGTTTTTTAGGCAACTCCCGAAAAAAAATCTGTAAGGAAGTGAGATTGGGAGATCTAGCTGGCCAATTATGTTTTGCCTTTTGCGAGGAGAATTTTTTGAAGACAGAATGGAAGGTGTTTGTCAATCAATTGAAACGAGTTGGACTCTGCTTGGAAAATGATGGATATCATTTTCAACATTTATTGTGAACTACGAGGTTTGACAAAATATATAATCATATTTTTAATGATTTTTTTACGTCTTTCTATTTTTAATAATTTTTTCATTTTCACTAACGTCAAAATATGAAACACACACATATATATATATATATACGGATTTTTTTATAGATTAATAACTAAGAACGAGGAAGACGAGATTGGAATTTACCCTTGCGTAACGTTCCATTGAGAAAATGACGAGTACTCGAGTATCGTTTAAACGTGTTAAAACTCCTAAATGTGACTTTATGTTTCCTAAATTCCGCGACTTTCGATATATATTTTAAACTGAGCATTGGATTGTCATTACGTATTTAAGAATTTTAATCTATGTTTACAGTATAGAGATTTTTAAACGGTCGAACTGTTAAATAAATGTAGTTGTCAATACTTGACATTTGAAAATTTTATGGAGTTAATATTTCTTCTTTGTTTAAATGTATAAAATTTTTACGTAATTAATGGTGTACTCGTCTTGAAATATTATTAGACATCCCGTTTTAATTCATCTTCTTCTTAAAGCACTTTGTATGTAAATGACTTGGTAAAGATTCTATCGCCTGTACAGCTTTATCGATGGATTTATCTTTGAAAATAATATATCCGCTATACACGTCACAGGCACACACACATATATATTATATATATCTTCATCATCATTATGATGATCGCTTTCCCTTATAAGAGATTGCTTACATTTATTTCAATTCATATCTGTCGGTTTCTATCGTTCGTAATGAGTTATTTGACGTTCTTACAGAGTTATTCAGTGGATTTTTTGTTACTAATTCCAGTCGTCTTATTGCTCCTTTTGATTTTCCTTGTACTGCAGATGTTACCTTCTCGGATTTTATGTGCTGTATATTTCGTTTTATTGTTTTTAATATTGTCTAATGTGTTTTGCTGAATGCACGTGTAAAAAATATTTTTTCCTGGTGGCTAGTTGGCTTATAAAGTGGTTTATTTTACGTTAAGATATCTTTACTTGTAACGTTCGTGCCTCGCGCAGAAACTTCAACACGTGCATACGCATGAGAATGTACATGATCTATAATAATTCGTCGTTCAAATGAAAATTGAACTAAATGATGAAGGAATGCGATTAATTTGGATAAGGAGATAGCATCATCGGCAAATATTTCAACTAACGAGGATGGAAAGCTAAGGTACGGATCTAATAGAATTAAATTGAGGACGTTCTGTAAAGATAGAATTAACGGACATATTAATATTACACGTATTACACATGTCGGAGCCGATTTATTCTGAAAAAGGTGGACATGCGTTAGTAGAGGAGTATGGCCGAATCGGAGCCTGCTGATGACTATTTCATCGCGACGTCGACTGAAGAGCATATTCCAAGGTCTAACATTACATTTTATTTGACGGCGTTTATTTGTGGTTGGAGCAGCTATCTACCGTTGATTCTGCAAAGTTGCGAGAGCTTTCTCTATAAGTAGCGGGTGAAATCTTTAGCAAGTGTTGGAATGTCAGGGACAGGACGTATCGCAGCGGCTTCTGCCCTGTCAGCCAGTTCATTTTCACGCGAATTTCCGAGTGACTGGAAATCCGGAGAATAGTTGTTTGACAATATTGTCGAAGCTCGACTATTTCCTTAGTAATAGGGTGTTGCTTTCTTTACATATATCTTATCTTGTAAGCGTATTTCAGGGTTTTTCTGAATATTTAATTTTTCTCCGATTTAAGAAAAAAAAAATTATTACGTTTATTCGAATATAATATTGTTCTTTTAAAATTGTGTTTAGTTTATGGGAAGTATAGCTGTAGATCAACCGAAAGGTTTTAATGTTGTACGCGAAGCGGTTCAGAAATTAAGAATTAATCGCAAACTAACGGAAGGTTCAAAATTACCGAAAGTCGAACTTACAATCAGCGTTAATGGCATTTCGATACAAGAAACTAAAACTAAGGTAGTAGCTGTTTTTGGTGGTTCTTTTTAAATTAACGTTATCTATATAATTTTCACGGATATGTATTGTTAATTTATTCGAATTACATTGCTAGTGGCATTTTTTTTTCAGGCCATATTGCATCAATATCCGTTGTATCTAATATCGTATTGCGCCGATGATAAAATCGAGCGACAATTTATTAGTTTTATCGTCAAAGAACACGACGTCGAACAGCACACGTGTTTCGTATTTATCAGCGATAAATTATCCGAACAGATAACCATGACTATCGGCCAGGCGTTCGAATTGGCGTATAAGTAAGTTTAAAATTATTCTCCGAACATTTCGTAATTACGATGTAAGTATCAGTCGCCCTAATAATTATAAAAATCAGAACATTCGACTAAAATTATTTTACTAGTTTACGTAATATCATTTCGAATCGTACGTTTTATATATAAATGGAACCGTCTATGGATAATTTCTGTTATTGTTGTAATAATAATAATTATTATTATAAATCCGTTTGGCTGTTATACATTCATCGTTCGATGCTTCAGAAAAGTTAAGTCGATATATATTGTGGTATAGAAACTTCCCAGTTATACTTTTTTCTTATTCCAATGCATATCAGTTAACGGATGATCAAGCTATTTTTGTCCATTGCTGTTGTGAAGAGTTCTGTGCATGTTGCTCCAAACCATGTTCTTAAATTCTTGATACAAGATCTTCTTCGTCCGATTATCTTTCCTCGAAGAATTCTTTTGCGGTAATTCATATCTTCTTTCATTTCTCATTATGTCGCCCAAGTATTCTATTTTCCGGGATTTTACTGTGTTCAGGATTTCCAATTCTTCATTCATCTTCAATAAAACATATTTGTTGGTACATTTCGACGTCCAGGGAATTTTCAGAATACGACGATATAACCACATCTCAGGAGCGCTCCGTTTTTTTAACATTCCGTCAAAGTCCGCGATTCAACTCCATATAAGAGTATTGAAAAAAGGCACTCTTTGTTATTCTGAGCATCGTCACGTTCACACTGACCACATCTCGAGGATCCGCCTATTTATCTAACTTGTATCTTGTGTGCGGTGTATCGCTACAAGAATCTGATTTTTTTTTTTACGTTTTCCACTAGTTGTAATTTCGATTGCTGCTAAGTGATAGTTTAAAAACTGCGCCGCTATTACTTATTCTCGTTGGCGTTCCAAGTTTTCAGTGCTATGTGTTGGATTTGTAATTAACTCCTCGGTTGTTCTTATTGTGTAAAGTAGGTGTTCGTTGTCGCTTTTACATTTTTCGTTGTTTAATTTTTATAAACTAAAAAATTAAAAAGTAACTAGAACAGAAAATAAATACTTGTTTTAACCTTTTCCGAGTCACAGAGTTGTTCATTATATAATATACATCACTAATGCTAACCAGATTGTAAATTTTCGTAATAAAGTGTGTTTGGTTGATATAGAATGCTTCAACGTTTTTTTTTTTTTTTTTTAAACTTTTGTATAACCTTGGAAACGAAATACATTTTCATGGTCTATTTTGTATATATAATATATATTAATTGGAACATGTAGAATGTTAAAAATAAGAATTATCTATTATCGAACTAGAAGTTAGCTTTATTTGACTTAGAAGTTTATAATTAAAATTTATATAATGTAATCGATATTCCTGAACGACACAATGGGCAGGAAAATTCCGTAAGACATAATATTATCGGATAGTCACGCATTAATTTGTCGTTTGGGCGTTTTACGACTAATTCCAAGTGTTTGTCGTTAGTTTATTAATCATTTCAGCCGCAGTGTTCCCGCTATTAAAATTTTGAACGCTGACAAAATTGTCTGTTTTTTTAATAAAAGACATTTCTCTGTTTAGTTTCAAAAATATTTATCTGACGCATTAAAAAATTATCTAGAGTCATCTAAGAATAAATATTGTACACAAAACATCGATACTTTCACTTCTTTTATATATTTAATATAATATTGTATATAATAATGTATGACTTAAACCCTGTCAGTCACACATTACCATTTATTTATTTATTTTTGCATAAAATTATCGTACATTTTGGTTTATGAAATAATTTGGTTAGAAAAATGATGGAGGAAATGAAAATATAAAGTTATAATATCGCTTTTTAAAAGATTACTAGATAATTTTTGATGCAAATATTTCTAGAATTAAAACATTTAATATCAACTGAATGTCCTTTATCATGCAATAAAAAAAATTTTGTATACTGTATAGAGAGGACACATTGTGTGGCTGAAAGGGTTTATATATATATATATATATATATATATATATATATATATATATATATTTTATATATATATATATATTATATATATATATATATATTTTATATATATATATTATATATATATATATATATATGTATATATATATATATATATATATATATATACATATACGAATCGGTATTTTTTCGTTTTGACACAGCTATTCTACCTGTACGCGACTAATTAAGAAATGTATGTAAAAATTATTTACGTAATATATTAAGTTTTTTTCTCAGGCTTAGTTGCTACGCCTATATTGCTTTTTGTATTTACGTAAAATATTTCAGACCAGTTATTGAAACCGTTTTGTTATGTTATTGTCGTCGAAAGTGTCTTTTGTATAATATTCCTATTCTTTCGTTTGTGATCTAATAATAAAAAATCGATTTCTGAGTATAATCCGCCCGAAACTCCTGCTCGTTGATAAATAATTAATATTTTTTTTTTTACAATTTTTATTTATAATTCGTTTTTGTTAAATTATTACAGTCGAAAGCGTCTTTTCTACATTATAACTATTTATTATTTTTTATGACCTAATAAAATAATTATTTCTCATTCGTTCTTACCAAACACGCGTTAGTTGATTTATATAAATAAATAAATAAATAAAAAGTGTATTTAGCACGCAATATAAATTACCAAATCAATGTCGAAACAATATTATTACGTATACCGAACAAATTCTTACTACGTATACAAAATGAAAACAAAAAGAAATAATAAATACAGTAATAATGAACTAGATTACAGGGGGAAAACCAAAACCTGTGTATGCAATTTGAGGACAACTCTATGAAGAATTTTAAGGCAGTAATAATAAATATAAACAAAATATAATACGACTGCTCAGCTAATTTATATATATATATATTACATTAATAAAGTTCATAAAATTAAATATATAAATTACATACGATTAAAAAGCAGGTGATACATTATAATAGCGTGTGTTTTATTCTTTTATGTTTATATCTTTTATATTTTAACTGAAGACTAGTATACGCGTATAGTCCCCTATATTGTTTATTTATTATTGAGTTTCGAACATATAAATAAAGGATTTTCACATAAATAAACATTATGTATTTTCTACGATATTACACGATTCTTTATTCGTGACTTAATAATAAAATTGATTTCTGCGTCTCGTTCAATTTGCGGCAATTAATTTTTAACCACATTTTTATATATATATATATAGCGTGTAAAATGAATGAGCTTTATTCGTTTGGGTCAAAAGTGTCTTTTTCTATAATCTTGCTGTTCCTCGTTTATTAATTCCTCACTATAATCCGTTCCATCCGTACTAAACTCGCGGTAATTATAAATGACAATATTTTTGGATATATTGCATTTAAAATGAACGTATCGATTACTTAAAAAATAATGTTTTATGTTTAACTGCGCGATTGACAATTTTAGGCGATGGCGATTTTACATTGCTTCTTGCACGATTTACGGTGAAATATTTTTACGAAATGTATCTATAAATCGGTAATATAAGCTTGAAGATAATTTCAATGTTTGCGACCTGTGATACGTTTTCGGCGGTAGTCTGCTTTATTTGTGGCTGATTTTTATTTTTAAAGTATCCTGAAAGCAATTTTATATTTGTAAACATAACGTTTTCGTATATGATTTAGGATCAAAGATAATGAAATTTGTGATCAGGCAGCTAAAATGGACGCCTCCAGAGGCCTAGTGATCCCTGTGATTCCCTCCACATGTTTAGCTGCGTCTGCGAAGGCGAATTTGCGTCATCGCTGGAGCTCCATGTTTTGTGCTACTCGGAATAATTTCTATAAACAAATTCAAACAAGTTTACCGAAACAATCTCTCTTTCTAATTAAGCCTCCTCGTCCAATCCGTAAATTTTTCTCTCTTCTAATTCGTATTAGGTCAAGACATAATCTGCTGCCTAGTCATCTTCACCGGATAGGGCTGGTTAGTTCCAGTACTTGCCAGTCCTGTGGTTTGACGGCAGATATTAATCATATCATTTTTTTCATGTAATCGATATAGTGCACACAGAGGAAACCCTAATCAAGATATTATTACAGTTTAGGTATCTTCCCTCCGTACTCTATTGCATACCTCCTATCATTAAATAATCCTCTTGTGTTGATAGCACTGGCCTCTTATATATATATATATAAATCCAATATTATTTTGTAACCTTTACATCTTCGTATAGTGTATTTTCCT
Source organism: Coronaproctus castanopsis (assembly GCA_032883995.1). Classification (NCBI taxonomy): domain Eukaryota; kingdom Metazoa; phylum Arthropoda; class Insecta; order Hemiptera; family Monophlebidae; genus Coronaproctus; species Coronaproctus castanopsis. Next base: position 256,387,343 of record CM065052.1, read on the forward strand.
TATATGTCTTAGTTTAGTTATTTATCTTTCTATTTTATAACTCATTTGTTAGCGTTTAGTTTATATAAATTTATATGTACAATGAGTAGTAATGGTTTCATAACCTAAACTCAATTAAAAATAAAGGAAAAAAAATGATTTAAGGCATTTTAATTTGTTATCTATTGTGGTATCGTAATATTTCTTATTTTGCATTCCTAATTTATCGTGTTTTCTAATTGACCATTTTGTTTACCTCATCTATTCCTTCTATATAGTTCAATCATTCGGAATCTATTTCATATACATATAATATTATTCCGTTGTGGTCGTAAATAATAATTATCAACTCTGAATTTACACCAAAAATATCACATCCTATAAATTCCTGTTTATATTAGTAAGTAAAGAGAATAATTAAATTAATCCCACTCTGGTATAACGGCATATATATATATACATATATTGTGTGTGTGTGTGTGAGAGAGAGAGAGAGAGAGAGAGAGAGAGAGAGAGAGAGAGAGAGAGAGAAATAAAAGAAAGACTAATGGCGTTACAAAGGGAATGTGAAACGCATAAATATAAAAAAATTTGAATGAATATAAAATTAAATTTTATTAGTAATTTTTTCTCGACATAATGGAACGTTTTAAAAACAATATTATTAACGTTCTATACGACGTGGGTGGTCGCGAATCCCATCTGATATTGTTTAAATTAATTGCGCTTTATCGATAATAATGAATGTAATTACGGCTATTAATAATGTGTCGATTATTGTATATATCTGTATTGAGTACAATCGCTTGAAATAGTTAATTGTTTCATTTGAGCCGAATTAAGTACATTTTAACGGAGTAATGTATTGATCGTGGAATTTTTTAGAAAATTAAACCTGCTCATCGCTAATATCCGAAAGCTAGTTGATTAACTTTTATTTTTATTTAGATTTTGGTGATAATAAGTGTACTAAAATTATATATATATAAAATATGATGTATGATATCGACACTCTTTAGCGAGTATAGTCGTCTACATGAAAAGAAACAGAAAAATGTAGGAATGAAAATCAGTTGTAAGTGCGTAGGTGTGTAATGACGTCTACCTATAAACCAGCTAAAATCCTGCTTGATTCTTTCGGTTTTGAGTGTTTTTGACGCAGATAGTTTGTTAAAATCTGTTTTCTTCGTCACTTGTTCGCAGTTATTTTTTAATTTCGTTAATTTCATTTGTTCGAATATCTGATCTTTACGTTGCTGGACGTTGTTTGACTTGTATGCGTTTACTTTGATGTGATCTTTCATATGGTATTCTTTTCGCAGCTTGTGAAATTGCGCCATGGCTGGCAATGAGTCTGTGGGCTCACACCCGCTTTGCGGTTTGATATAAAATCGCCCCGTTTAATTCTCGGAAATTCACTTCTATAAAGAAGATTTGGAAGTATATAACGGCTTTGTAGATCGAAATCGCAGTTATTAGTTTTAAACGTTTATTAAACACGCGTTTGTTTAGTTTTAGAAAATGCGACTTACGCACGGTTACGTATATGTACTTCATTTACACGCCTAATTTTGTTATAGGCGAAATATAAATCTTGTTGAAACGATCTATAGGCCTGTAAAACTTAATTGAAAGTGAATATCCACCTTGATTATTTGTAGTAAAAAATTGCGATAGGTTTTACCTACATTAATCATCGATTCTAGTCCTTCATATACCTAATTAAAGCGTAAAGGAATACCACGTACATCTGTAATACAATCGTCAGCATAACGAACGTCTCTAACTTGACGTTGTCCTGAATCGTTTTAAATTAATCTAGGCAAAACTTTATACAGATACCACGTTGTATAGAAGGATCATGAGGCTAGTTGTAAAACATGTAAATTGGTGCATATATCCTCGTCTAACGTGTCAATGTTTACATAAGAACTTGATGTTGCGTATACCATGGGAGTAAAAGGACTATATTAAATTAAGTAATTTCGTCGCATGTTAAATTCTTTTGCTATTTCCACAAATGCTAGATGTCCTGTTTTTGTTCTAGACATTTTTCTCGAATTTGTCACAATATAAATATCTAATCTGTAGTTCAAATCCGCGATCTGAATCCTTATACCATTAACAACACGATTAATTTAATTAGCTAGAATATTATTCGAAATTTTGCTCGTGGTAAAGCTATCCCACGATAATTATTACATCGAGTTTATCTCCTTTATTTTTATATATGCTTACAATTAGAAATTTTCGGAAATCAGTTAGCACATTTATTGCTAACCATTTTTTTTTTGTATTCATTTATGGACTAATTTTATAAATGCATTGTTTCGGTATTTTTATATAACTCAACGGGAAAATCATCAGTTCTAAGATGTTTATTATTAGAAATTTCCTTAACAAAAATAATGTTATTGATTAGAACATTATTAACATAATTCCAGATGTAGAAGAGACACCCCACAGTTAGAAGATATATATATATATATAGATAGGTAATTTGAAAAGTGTGAAATGTAGTGTTTTCTTTAAAAAAAAAAAGAAGAAAAGATAAAATCACTAACATTTTTTCCTTTATGAAAAATCAATCTTTTCGACGAATATAAAAAGAATAAAATATAAAAACATACAATTTATAAAAATAATATAATTTACAAACAATCAGCAATATAAAATTTTATACATAAATAAAAACATGTTGATATATCAGTAACGATTTTATGAATTATAAATAAAACAAAATAAGAATACAATTTAATCACTATATTTTTTTAGGAAAACACGAAAGCCAGTAATATAAAAAATACTTAAAAATAAATTGCCGATTGTTGCTTGTTGTTTTCCACATTCATTATCAGATTATTTTACAAACGCTGTTTTATCACTTTGATAATTTTATAAATTGTATATCTAAAGTAATATTTTTACATTTTATATTTTTAGAAGTTGTATATATTTTTGAATATTCGCTCGATAATGGGTTAAAAAGCTTTGTGATTTTTCATAAAGAAAAAAATTTAGCGATGTTAACTACTTTTATGTTATTTATTATCATTATTATTTTAAAAAAATAAAAAGATAGATAAATAAATATTGTCGTTTGTGCGGTAAATTTTGTCCTATTTTTGTTAGTCGAGTATTTGATTATGATGTACGTCAATAAATGAATTATATATAGATATATGAAGTGAATAAATATGTATGCGAGAATGTATGTAAAGCGGTATCCACATACAAAACTATCAGCGCATGTGTCTTAAATGCATTCACCCTGCGTGTGAAGAATATTGCTTAAATTTTTAATATTTATATATTTCGAAATCACCTATTATTATCTACGGTAGAATGTGTATAATATCGCTGTAAATAAAAACAAGCTTTGCGTTTATATATATATATATATATATATATATATATATATATATATATATATATATATATATAATTATATATCATTGGTGGATTGTTCGTTGATGATTCGAAAATCGTTATAAATTGTAAATTGATAATTTATTTAGAACATAATATATATGGGGATGAAGTCTTGGACGAATTTCGGGGACGTGTTTCATCATAAAATCGGTAATCGTGACATATAGATGACGTTATATTGGTAAATACCGAAGGAGAAATACGACACATTTTACAAAAATATCGGTTGGAAAATTGAGCTTTCGTATTAATACCGAGAAAAGTATAGTTGTTGATTATAGATTGCGAAGGAAATTTCAAATCAGAATAACATTGACGGCTACAACATGATAGACAAATATAATTATCGTCTGTGTGTGTGTGTGAGAGAGAGAAAAATTTGTTGAAGAATTGTTGGTTAATGAAAAACTAGTAAAATAATTATTAATCACTATCGAACTCTGTGTTTTATCAAAAACGGACTGAGAATTTAAACATACGGTGTGGATAATGCATTTGTCAAATCTATTTGTAGAATATTTTCGTTATGGTATTTTTCAATGTCTATGTACTTACTAATAATCAACATTTAATATATATATGTGTATATATATATATCGAATTGTTAATGTTTATGTTGATTGAATTTATTTGGCTTTTTATTAATAACAAATTGTAGTTATGTGTTCGTCAGCCTTCGGAGTTTTTATGTTTTAAAATGTTCCGTGTTCTATTTTCTATATGACCGATTTTGTAAATGCTTAAAAAACGCTTTTGTTATTTTTTTTTTTTTTGACTTTTCGTCTTAATATTCATACGCGACGAAAAAATTGCATTTAATTTTCTAGGTGTTTCTTTTCCAGTGATATTTTTAATGCATCATAAAAATACGTATCTGAGAACGATGTGTATGTTATGCATGTATTTCGACGGTTCCATAAACGTATAACTCATGCATATATATATAGGTTTGTATACATATGTGTGTGTATATGTATATATGCATATATGCGTGCACGTAATTTTAATGACTTATTTCACCGTTTATTTTGTACATGATTGATGTTTTTAAAAAATAAAATGTAACCTAGAAAATAATCATTTCTATTAAAACGCCTAACAACGTAATATGTTTTATAATCGATTATAAGGCGATATTAGTAATAATAAAAAACGTGATCTATTTAAAAATATATTAAAAAAACAACAAAAAACTATGCGTTATTCAATAATCGTAATAGTTTTTTATTGTACGGTATAGTAACGGTTTTTTGAACGGTTTGGTGCCATTTTAGTAGTTTAAGAATAATTCGAATATGAATGTGCGAAATAGATACACATATATTAAAAAAAAATATGCGTTAAGTGTGTTTTTTGTCTTTATTATCGAGTACAGCTTTAATGAACACTCGTGAAAGCAATTGGTTATACTTATTTATTAGAAGTGTAAATTTTGATATTATTTTAATATTAATCGATAATAACGGTAATCTAGATGAAAAATTATATTTTATGTATCGTATCGAATTTGTTATTGTCTACTTCGATCTATTTAGCGGAATTAATATTATCGAAAAGGGTGGCTAAATAAATTGTTAACATTTTTTACATGATTGTTTTTTAAATACGTATTTTAAAAACGAAAAAATGAAATATTTAACCGTTCGAATATGCATATATGTTTAAAATAAAGCCACTAATAGAAATAATTGTTATATACTCGTAATAAATCAGCCTTATTCAAGTTATTAATCATTTAGCTAATAATAATACTAATAAGCGATCATAAACTAATTATTAACAATAAAAATAACAAAAATATATATATATATAATAAATATGAGACTTGTTAAGTAATAACAACTGACATAGCATCCATTTCTAAATTGCTCGTCAAATAGGTACTTTATAATAACCAGATATACTCTGAATACTAAAAAGTAAATCTATTTATAAGATAGTATTTAAAATTAATTCGTCGTCAAGCGTTATTTAATAAATTATTTTTATTTATCGATTTTATCTAATTTTTTTCTATTTATTTTTTTTTTTCTTTTTTAAGTACGTTATGTAAAATATTACAGTTAGGTTAATATCGATAGAAATATGTGTTAGAAAATTTAGGTTAAAAGTTAAATTGTAATAATCGTGAAAAAATGTGTACTGGGACAGTTCAAACTTAGAATTAGCGAACGTTTAAATTCGTGTAAAAATAATGATAATCAATAAGTGTTTGTAAACATTGCGAATAATTGAATCGGTGAACTTAATAATATTAATCGTAACTATAATATTGTACATCTAGAAAGAAAAACTATTGAAAAATAAATGAATAAAGTTTTTAGAAAAATCAGAAATAATAAAATTAATATTGATAATCGATAAATCATTGTGAACGTTATCGGTGAACTTTATTAATCGTAACTATAATATTTTACGTGTAGAAAGAAAAACTATTAAAAAATAAATAAATAAAATGGTTAGAAAAATCGAAATAATAAAATTCATATAAATAAAAATAATTTTTTACGCGTTTTAATAAGATTCGACAATGAATTACTTTTATAAACTACCTAATAAATAAATTTAGTATTTAGTGTGTAAGCTTATTTTTTATAGATCATAATAGTGCCTGTAAACAAGCATCTCAGTTTAGATTTGGATGTGTCATAAGCCGATTATTACTAAAGAATTAGTACATTTTGAAATATTATCATTTTTTCGTTATTGTTATTAATTAATAATGTGTTTAATAATCATTTATTATTAGTTAATATATTTAAAAGTTGAAAATAAAAGGTTAACTGTCGGAAATTTTTTTATTATGATTATTTAATTAACAATTAATTACTAGTGTATTGCTGATATATTATATATATATATATATAAATTACACGGTACTAACGGATATGTATCTAGTGGTAATTGTAGTCCGTATACGCGAAGTAAAAACAAAGGCAAAAGAAAAAGGCCAATCATTGTCAAATTACACAGAAGAAAAAAGCAAAAGCGATGATAAATAACCGTAAATCACTCGTGCAGAGACATGATGATAAGGGAGAATATTTGTAAATGAGGCGATAGCACCTTTTTACAAGGATCTATTATGGAAAACTAAAAGCCGCGCTCGAGATTTTGGATTTCGATTAGTATGGTCCAAACGTGGAAAGCTGTTTGTGAGGAAAACAGAAGGAACGTGACCATTTCGAATTTTAATGGAAGAAGATATTGTTTAAGTATATTAATTAAAAAATTATTGTAAATATTGCGAAATAGTTATAAGAATAATCGTGAGATACGATTGGGTATATGTGATTATTTGGATGAGAGAGAAATAAAATTATAGTTACGAGGTTCAAAAATAAGGGTAAGATGACAGCTAAACTAAATATTATATATGTTAACGTAAGATTAATGAGAAAAAATTGGAATGAGGTAAAAGTGTGCAGTGCCATTTTAGAAAAATTCATATCCTAATATTGGTGGAAATAAATGTAAATAAGTATGAGATTTCACTGTACTCTATTGTAGGCTATGAAAGATTTGATAATTTAGAAGATAGTAAAACCAAGCATTGAATAGTAATTTATATAAAATAAAATTTAGATATTAAAATAAAACCCATAAGTAACCGTATGGTGAATGCTGAAAGGCAATATGACGGTGTAAACGTCTGAAAAATGAGTGAGGCGTATAAATGGCTTTTTAGAATGAGTGGAATACTATGTTCAGTAAGTAAATCGTTAAAATTATGAATATACTTGTATGCGTATGTATATGTATAGATATATACGTGTACGTACATGTACATTTGTGTATAAATATTAATTAATATTAGTTTGATATCTGTTGACGAGCGAAAGCTTTAAAATATAAAATTATACGTAATTTTTAATCTGAAAATATGTAGATGATTCTATAGTGTGTGTCAGTTCGCATATGTTGTGTGTGTGTGGAAATAGTGTTTTACTAATATGACTGTGTAATTGTAAAAATTTATTCAAATATATATAAAAAAAAAGTAGTAATAGTAGTCGTAGTAGTAGTAGTAGTAAGCGAATTATTGTCTAAACGGATTATAATGGAGGGTTTTGTATGATATCGTTGATAGGTTAGACGAAAAGCCAAAGCTGTCTTTTAGAGCTCGGCATTTGGACGTGACAAAACCCTTACCTATTTACATGGCGGAAGATTTGCCCGAATTGATGGAAAATATGGAAATTAAAAGAGCCGTACCTCAGATGCCGACTGGTATGGAGGAAGATGAAGAGTGTGAACATCATTTACAACGCGCCATGATAACCGGTACGGTAATACCGACTCCTGAAGTCGAAATGATAAGTGATATGACTATGTATAATAAAACTTACGATTCGAATTATACACCGCCGAGACAGTTAATACGTATGCCGCCGATCGCGCTAGTCGAAGAAGACTATCCGGATTACGACGCGGACAGCGAAGACGAACAATGGTTAAACGAAGTACGCGGTAAAGGTTTATCGATAACGATCGATAAATTCGAAGAGATTATCGATAAGTTAGATAAAAATAGTAATTATTGCGTTATTACGTTGCAAGAGTCGAAACAATTGTTAAGCGACTGTAGCGACGAATTAGTGACCAGCGTGTACGATTATTGGCTGTTGAAACGATTGAGATTACATCACAGTTTGATGTTGCAAGTAAAAACCGAACCGGCCGCCGCTTCGTCAGGAGCAGGCGGATCGGCGGTCGGTAGCGTCGGAGGCGCGGGAGGAGGAACGGGAGTCGGTTCGTTTCAAAATGATCCGTACGTGGCGTTTCGTAAGCGTAAAGATAAAATGCAGACGCGTAAAAATCGTAAAAACGACGAATATTCGTACGAAAAAATGCGCGTACTATTCGGTCATTTTCAGACGGCCTATCGTCTGTGTCAGTTGGTGTTGCAACGGGAACGACTTAAAAAAGCTTACGTAGACGTTAATTATCGCATATATAAAAATCGTTTTCAAACGAACGATCACGACGGTAGTCGTTTCGATAACGCTCTGAAGAAACGTTCGAGAAACGGCGAAATAAGTTATCAGTTATTATTACGTCAAACAAACGGTAACGTATTAAGTAATTTATTACGTTATAATAATCATTATTATCGTCAACAGCAACAGCTGATGGACGAGCATTCGCTGGACGAAGACTACGACGATCGATTACTAAACGGTATTCTAGACGATTTCGCAGACGACGGTAAATTTTCCATCGAAAATAATAATAATAAGCGAAAATTATCGTCTTCGCGTTCTTCTTATTGTCGCGGTAGCGGTGGTCGAAATTTTAGAAATTCCGCTTCTACCGGCGGCGGCGGCGGCGACGACAAAAGATCTACTACGAGCGCCGTGAAAAGGAAATATAAATTGACCAATAATAGTAATGGTACTAGTATAGACGACGATAATCGTCGTTCGTCTAACGTCAGTTCGGACGATGAAAAATTACCACTAGCGCCACTATTACCATCGTCGTCGGTTGCCAATACTACCTCGTCTAGTACTATCGGCGGCGGTGCTAAAGTTTCGAATTTGTCCGACGAAGAAGGCGAATTCACTTTTCGACGACGTAAAAACTGTTCTTACCTAGCTCCGAATAACTATTTACATCCGGCGAATAATTCCGAATCGTACGACGCTCGTATAGACGACTTTATGATGTCGACGGGTGGCGACCAGGTTTTAGAGAAATATCGTTTTCATCCCGTATACATATCGCTGCCGACTCGTAAATACGTCGGCTGGTGTCGTCGTCGGCTCGGTAGGGGTGGTCGTATTTTGTTAGATAGGCTAGACGTTAGTTCCTTACAAGGATCTGACGATCCGCGTTTGAAAATTCTTCTCAGTTCTTCTACCGACGATCCTTATATACCTTCGAATATTTCCGACGAATCTTCCAGCGATGATCACGAATACGAGGGTGATGATAATAGCAGCAGTTGCGAAGAAGATAATTCGGAGGTGAATTTAGCGAGCGGTAAAGTTTCTCACTGTTTACCATTGCCGCTTATAGAACTTGAAAATGATTTGAACGATTCGAAAATGAGTTTTGAAATTACGCTAAATAATAATAATAATAATAATAACAGCGACTCGACTAACGATGCTTTAATAAATACGGCGTCCGACTCGGTTATATCGATGCAACAACAATCGTCGTCGTCTTTTTCCGTTATTAATGAAAATAAAGGCATCGATAATAATAATCTTATTAACGCTAGCAATAATAGATTGGCCGCTAACGGTTTTATTTTTCGCGAACCGTCTTCCGACGAAATCGATAACGATAACATCAGTAACGAGACTAGTAGCGACGATAATGACGAATACGTCGTAGCACGTATTAATGATAGATGTAGTAAATGTTCTATCAGACACGTACACGATGAAAAAGTTGATCATCATCGTAATCATCGGGAAGATGTAGTCGGTTCTTCTCTGTTTAAAACTACAACAACGAATGGTTATCTACCGAACAGTTTAAAAAAATTCTTCCGTAAAGGCGGTAAGGTGTGTTCGCCGTTATTTCTTCTAAACGGTATGCAACAACAACAATCTGCTTCGTCCGGTTCGATTACGTCTAATGATTATCCTTTTCATCGGGAGAACGTTGAATCTATTTTACCAGCACACTCTACTACTATTACTACTGATACACGTCAGCATCAGAATTTATAATTTAATAAAAAAAAATATCGCCCGAAATAATGATAATATATGTATAAAATATATACATAAATGTATATTATATATATATATATATATATATATATATACACACACGATTGTGTGTATATACATATTTTTATTTATTTGAAATGTATACGAATTAAATTGAAATGTATTGTATATATTGCAAGTACAAATCTTTTTTTCCACGCTGTATATGCGTGGATTTACGTAATCTATATCTATAGGCTGCGATAAAAAAATTGCTTTCATTTGTATATATATATATTTGTGTGTGTGTGTGTGTAATTCCTGTTCGACTACGTTAATGCGTTTATTATTTTTTTTTACTAAGTTCATTTTATAACAGCAAACGAATTGCCCTACTTATCACAGCGTTGTGGTTCTATATTATATCTCATCTGGTGCAACAATCCGTCGGTTGGTTTACCCCCTATGCTTGTTTTTTTTTCCATGCATATCGGTTATTGGTTATTCTTTTTATTTCCTAGTAACTAGAGCAGCCGGATTCCCTATTCAGGTTATCCATCCAGCTAAGTCATATATACATATATATATATATATATATATATATATATATATATATATATATATATATATATATCAATGCAAAAAAAAAACTGACGATAAATTATTTTTATGTAAAATTTTATTTTTAAATAAAACAAATTTCCCTTTTATCTCGTTTTCGTATTATTATTCTTTTTTAACGAAGTCGTTCAGTTTTGCGTCGTATTTGTTGCTTCCAGTGCATATCTGTTAAGGGATGTTCGCGATCAAATTAGCTGTTACGGGTTTGTTCATTATTGCTGCTCTGAAGTGTTCTGTTTGTACAAACCGTGTTCTTAACTTCTTCGTCCCATTATCTCGCCTCGAAGAATTCTCTGCAATAATTCGTATCTTCTTTCATTTCTCATTATGCGACCCGAGTACTCTAATTTCCGAGATTTTACCGGGTTCGGGATTTCCGGTTCTTTGTTTATCTTCAATAAAACATATTTGAGTTATGTTTCTGCGTCCGACAGGAATTTTCGGAATCCGACGATATAACTTTATCTTAAATCCGACGTGCTTTCCGTCGAAATTGACGATTCCGCTCCATATAAGAATATCGGAAAAACGGAATAGTCTAATTGGAGATAGTTTAAATTAGTAATTTGTGTCTAGGTTTTTGTGATTATACTATAGAGTTAATCGAAATTCTTTTTCTTCATAATTAGATTAAATTTCGGACAGATGACAGAAAAAGGTACGCGTTTTAAATTTGAGTAGTTGACGTTTTTTTGTAGAATTTTAATTATAATCCTTTTGTTTTCTCTTGCTATCATCTACACCTAGTCTGTATGTAGGCCATTAGTGGATGGTATCGTAAGTAAATTCATCCATCGATGTTGTAGCTAATTACTGTTCACGTAGCCGCTTTTAATTTAACCAAAGTAGATCTATTCGTCCGTTGTCTTGGAGATTTTCGAAAGTGTTTCTTTTTTTTATCTCGTCCTATTTAACTTTACGACTTGGCGCTAATTTGACCGATGTCTTCATTTAGTAGTAAACTTTATCGGGTTTCGCGCGTTCGTTTTATCGAAATTTCTCAATTTATCGTAAATTTTATCGGAAATTGTACTCGTGAATACATTCGAGTTTAAATCGGCAGACTACTGGTCGCTGACTCGTTTTCCTTCGTTATTTCACTGTCGATATATTTTATTTCAGGTAAATGTTTTTTTTTTAACTCTTGTAATTAATCGCGTGTTTTTTTTTCTGTCGCTATCGCGAAAGTTTTTATATATATATCGTACGTTTATATCGATATATCATTTATTAAAATTTCGAAATTTATTAAGTTTTCATCGACCGTCTTCGGTTTAATTTCGGTCATTAACGACGGAAGAATTTTGGCGTCAGAAGACTTAAAGATGAGGAAGACAGTTTAAAGCGGAAATAATACAACGATTTGTAAGAGACTTTTTTATTTTTTTTTTTTTTTTTGCATACAGCCGCAAAACACGACTATCTTAAATTTCGATAACGTGTAATTTATTAAAAATAAATTATAAAAATATTCTTTCGGAAAGGGTTTTTTCTCTCAAATTTCATAAATTCGTCGTAATCGTTTAAATTATTATCGTAATTTTTAAAATTATATGAATCAAGTTTATTAGGCTGGTATATTCGGTTTTTTTGTATTTTACGCGCGCACTTTGCAGATAATGGCGTTTTCGTGTTTTTTTTTATCTATTTTTTTTTAAACAACTCTTATTTACTCGTGTCGAAATATTTTTTAGTAATTTTGTTACCTCTTGTCTTGTATGCTTATTATGTAAAATTCGTTCCGTTTTTTTTTTTATGTGTGTGTCACATCGGTCTTTTGACCATAATTGACATTGATAACATACTGTCGTGCTTTTATTAACTTATTTCCCAATGGAAAAGAGATTTTTCTCACTCTTTCTATAATGTTTTCCTTGTTCAACGCATTTGTATAATTACATAATTACCCCCGGTTATTTATTACGTCGAATTTTCCCGCATTTCGGAGCATCTCTGATATTAGTTATATATTTTGTTTTTTCTAAATAAAATTTGTAATGCCGCTTTTCCCGCTTGTTCCTTTAAAATATCTACTTATTTTATCGCATCTTGCGCGTTATCTGACAAAATCGCTAAATCGCCTGCAAAGACAATCGATCTCTCTTGCTCCTACTAATGTAATTCTTCGAATACCCTTTTCTTCGTTTGTTTTAATTCTCCATTCTCTAAGTATATTTTCTAATTCACAGTTGAATAATGTCGGAGATAATCCATCTTGTCTTATCTTTTTTTCCTTAATATGTAACTATACAAGTATTCTACAGTCTATAATAAACTTATATAAGTAAATGTAAATGTCCAAGTTGCGGATGGAGAGAAGGAAAGGAATATTGACTGGGAAAGGAACGTGTACTGAGATGAGTTGATTGTATAAAGTAGAACGAGAAGAAGAGAGGTAGTGAGAACATTCTAGAAAAATGTGATTTGCATCAGCGGTGCAGTGAATGTCTGCAGGATGAGAACAGAAAGGAGATGAGATAAGGTGCATACGAAACAGTGAAGCAGCTAACCGATTTTTTCCGAATCGCAGCTTACACATGGTAATAATAAAATTGAGACTAACATGTAATGGGACATTGTAAAACCAAGGAAAACAAGGGAGATCCGGTTGGAGTAGTTTGAACTGTGATGTGGTATATTGGTTATTCCAAAGAGTTTTCCAGTATTCTTTATGAGCTGTTTTAATAAAGCAGAGAAGATCGATACGGGGGAGTATAAGCAATAAGTAAACTAAGAGGGGAGAAGAATTTAGCGTAGTAATCAGCAAGAAGGTTCCCTATGATACCAGCATGACCAGGAACCCACGTAAATTTAACAGTGATTCCGACGCCCTGTAATAGAGTGATATGATGAAGAATTTTGAGTATTATGGGAGAGCAATGTGGATTAAAAAGAGAAAACTGCAAGGCAGAGAGACAACTTCTAGAATCAGTAAATATTACGACTTTTTCAGATGATTGAGTTGTATAAAGCGGAGAGATTGAAGAATAGCTACCGACTCAGCTGTAAAAATAGAAGAAATTTTTAAAAGTGTAAATTTTTTAACAATACCTAAAGAAGGAATAACAAAAGCAGCTTCTACGTAATTATTAGATTTAGAACCATCTGTATAAATGGGGAGAAAATCAGAACAATTTTCAGAAATATAGGATGAGAAAAAGGCGTTGGCAACAGAGGATGGAACTGAAGCTTTGAAGGTTTTGAAAGAATCTAAATCTATATCAAAGACTGTATCATTATTAGCGAAAGGAAAATTAAAAAAAACTTGAGGGTACAGAAGGAAGTATTAAGTCACTGTATCTTGAAAGATGATGAGCAGACATAATATTGTCTTATCTTATTTCGAATGATTTTGATACTTCTTCCAATAATTCAACTTTAGTTACTGTGTTCGTCTCGATTATTATTTATTTTTCATTTTTTGTTAGCCCTCAGTGTAACGCGAGATAATATTTTTAACTGAAAAACGACAATCGAAGAGCGTCGAATTTAAGATGTAATTTGCGGATTTTACAAAAAAAAAAAATAAATATTGGCAATTTAATCGTTAATATAATAAAAGGTGGACTGTCATGGATTTACTGATAATATTAAAATTACGCGCTTTAGAAATAATATTTTTCCTCGTATTTAATAATATTCTCTACGTTTATATATCTTTCTTATATTTTAACGGATTATTTGTGATGGAACAACGGTTGCTTGTTTATATATTATAATTACAATATTATAATTACACGTATACCCGCTATTATGTAGGGGACGACTGTGTGTTTACGATTATTAAGTTTATTCAGTAATAAGTGTAAATAATGTACGTGTGTGTAATTGCGTTTTAATTTAACGTTGAAATATTTATTTTCAATACAGTTAATACGTACGTTACGTTCTTTTATATGAAAATTTAAGCACGGCATAAGTTAATTTTTCCGTATCGTCAGTATTTTTAGATGTAAGAATTCGCGTTAATTTTTTTTTTTTTAAGTACGATAATTCCTTTTTCTACATTCATTCGTATAATAATTTTACTCGGATGTTGCAAACGCACCTAAAAAACGAGAATAAAAATTTATCTCGTGTATTTGTTTACAGTTATTACGTCTTCCAACGTGTGTAAACATGGTTTAAATGGCGACTATTTATTACGAATTAATTTTTGATTTTATTATTAGTTAATGTCGGCGAAGAAAATTTACGATTCAAATCCGATCGATATTATCCGCCGTTTTTTCTTTATTCGTCCGAATTTCGTGTGTTGTGTCGTGTAAAAATAAACAACAAAAACGGAATTAAACTCATCGTATATATTTTTATAATTTCTACGTTTTTTATGTATTCGCTTGATAATGGCTTAACACGCGAAAAGTTTTGTGATTTTTCATGAAGAAAACCGTAACTTTTTCTTCTTTATTTATTTTTATTAACGAAAAGAAAACGCTACATACCAAACTTTTCAAATCGTGTAAAAATAAACTGGTTTACTAATTCAACAGTTTGCAATCGCATTATTACGTAAACTAGTTTTGATGCTCTACTATGTTTCTCTCTCATCGAATGCTCTTCTTTAATAACATTATCAGTGTTACCAGATTGGGCCCCCCTGTTTTGGGTGTTTGAGCTAAAAATTGGATGTAGTTTTTACAATTAACAATATAGCGGATTTTAGGGGTTTTTCGAGATACTCGCGTTAAATAAATATAAAAACTGGTTGTACTTTAACGAATTATATGTTTCTAATGTAATGATAATGTGTGATTGTTGATATTCTGGAATGTTATTATTTTACGGTGCACTTCTAGTTGTTATTTCATATTTTCTTAAATTTTATTTGCGGTGTTATTTTTTTATAGTTTTAAAATGTCTCAGTCAAAACGATAATATTTTGCATCATTTTTTATTTATAAAACAGATTTTGAAAAATAATTCTTCATCAAAATTGATAAATATCTAGAAATCCGGTTCAGGTAACGTTAAATGTTGAATATATTGGAGAGTAGTGATTTTATTAATTATAAACCAAGCAAAATATAATACAATCACTAAGAGTTTTTAATCGCGAAGCTTCTAGATAGTTACGTCATTTTCAAGCGTGCACAATAAATATTACACATGAATTACCAAAAATATTTATATAACGCGCAATAAAAAACTTTTAGTGATTAAACGGTGTTATATTTTGTTTGGTTTATAATTAATAAAATCACTACTCTCCAATATATTCATATATATATATGTGTGTGTGTGTGTGTGTATATATATGTATTTACGTACGCTTGGAATCGAGGTGGACGGTACAAATGCGATGATTGAAAATAAAAATTCTATAAAAACACTTTTAATGACTGCGAGTCATTTTGTGTGTCTACATATTTCAAGAAAAAAACACATTACTGTTCTGAACTATATATTAAATTACTGATCTCAGCATATAACGGTCCACCGTACAATGTATTGTCCCTTCTTCATGATAATTTACATCTGTTTCCAGACATAGCGATATTTCTAGAGAATTCATTTATCGAAATACGAGTTAGCAGGTACAGTATCACGTTGAATGGAATATAAAGACATCCGCATAAAAATAACTAACACAAAAAAACACGAAAATTTTTAAAATTTCAATTACATTTCGACGATGAAAATGCGCATTCAGTTTGAACCGTTTAAGAAAAAGTTTGATGGCTTTTACGGGGAAGGAATAAAGTTTATACTTTGTACGTCTATTTTGGATGCATTACCGCTGTTCTATTATCGCGTGTATTCCTGAAATAAAGGTTTTTTAACATGATTCAGGTAAAAAATTCGAACGTTAAAATTATATATATTTGGAAGAATATATATGTACGGTTTAAATTACAAACAGCGTTATAAATGTATCGTACGTTAATATATATGCTAATATTTTACCGCGATTATAGTGTGCTAATGTTTTTATGAAAATGAATAAGTATGTAATGTGAGAGTTTAGTTCAGTGGAAACGAATTAACAATGAGTCAAATTGGGAAACTTTTCCGTTACTTTGCTATTTTTATTTCAGCGATTGTTGGTATGTGTAGAGCGATGGTTTTCATTGAATACATTATTTTTTATAACAAAAACAATTATAATGAATGATAATTAAAAGAAGGATATTTTGGGCACATATTTCAGTAATCCGAATAGGAGGAAACATTATGTGTTGACTCTTTATTATCAGTACTAAGAACATAAAACATACTTTATTATTTATCACATTATATATATATATATATATATATATTATTTTTATTTAGAACATATCCCCTTTTCTCATTCCGGTTTTACTCGCCGGCAGATACCCTTTACATTTCAATTAACATTATAATCTTAAAAATATAACAATTTGCATGTCGGTCCCATGTTTGAAAGTATTATGCGCGTGTGTGTTGATAGTATATTATTGCTAGTGTTCACTTTGTGTGTGATTATATATTATTGTTGAATGTATGTGTGTGTAATCCATGGGTTGTGTTCTTATAATTATTGTGTGTCTTGTGTTGTGTGGATGCTATACTTGAGTATTTCTGCGGGACGGGCAACCAGCGGAGGGGTGTTCTCGTTTATTAACAAAATATACAATCACACTTATTAAATATTCTAGTACTTATAATAAATAAATACATTTTCCCTTAAATCTAATTAAATTACTTACAAAATTGATTGAATTAAAGAAAAAAAAATAATTTCTTTCTACCCTCCTGTATGTTATACTTAACATCCGACCTCAAACCAAGACTCCATCCCATCTCTATTTGTAATCTTCTTATATATATTTGTAAGACAGTAATTCTGCGGCTAGAGACTTCTACACATAACTCTTATATATATATATATATATACATGATGATGATTTTGTGTTTTTTTTTTTCAAGAAACTTGAATATAATAAATTTAGCATACTATGAAAGTTGGATAATAATTTTATTTTCACGGTATACATACAGGTTTCCGGTTCTGAAGGTGTGTACACTGATTTTATTAACAATAATTATTTCATATGATCGAAGCGAATTCGTGGTTTTCGTGAAAACACTTTCGGTAGATACCGCGTTACTAGTTTGAAAAAAAGTTTCGGACATGTCTACACGGTCCATTATCGGGGCAGAGCATCAATTGACTGAACTATTAAAGGAACGTCTATACACCTTTGAGTGACCGTGATGTTTATTACCACTGCTATCAATATCATGGATTTGATTTGTTGTTACTGGACCACTTCCAGCTGCTGATTTGTCTGTATTTTTCGCATTGTTTTTCCCTTTTTCTAGGTGTTTTTTTCCCCTAATTTGACCTAGGATAGAATTCCAAATATCACTCAAACGGAAGCCTCCTGTCTATTGAAATTATCTCGATATTTACTAATTTCAACAGCTTCCCGTATCAACCTTGGCATGATATTTATCCACTCTAGCCAAAACGGAGACGTCATTGAATTTGATGACATGGCCTGTTCTAAGGTATTTTACTTTTTTTGACCGATATCACACTTCCCACATGAACACAGACTTTTCTCTTTTTTTTTTTTAAAGAAAAATAGTGACGTGGTATCTAATGAAAGTTTTTAATATTTATTCAGTCAGTTCCGTTTGTGATCAGAGATATTCACTGGAGCGCATTATTCGTGATGTCGTTAGTTAATCATAAAAATATTTACAACATAAAATTAACTTCATTTTTTTTGTTGGTTTTCAAAAACGACTCATTCTTTTATTTATTTTATTTTTTCCCTTTTCCCATTTCGGGTTTTACCCGTCGACAGACACCCGTTACATTTCAATTAACATTATAATCTTAAATATGTAACAATTTGCATGTAGGTCCCATGTTTAATATAAAGTACTATGTGTATGTATGTGGTAATATATTATTGCTAGTGTTCATTTTGTGTGTAACAACAATAATTATATAAGATTATAAGTTAAAAAAAAAACTATTAATTTTCAAAATCTTAAAAGAAAAAATTACTTATATATAAATTTACAGTTTACAACTACTTGCAATTTAATTATATAAAAAAATAAATAATAAAATGAATATACTCAACTAATCATACATACAGTGGATTAATATACCTAGATTATATATTATTGTTGAATGTAATGCGTGTAATCCATGATGAGTTGTATTCTTATAATATAGTTACCCGGTCTACATCGTGTAATTTTTGCGAGTTTTTTTAATTAAGTTGTTAATCTTTAATTTTGCTAAACCACTCTTTAATTTTAATTTAGTTCACGAAGTGTAATGAAAAATTTATGCACCTAATAGTTTCTAGCTTACAGTCTCGGCCGTATAAAACTACCGCGATGCAGTGAGTGCATAATGAGCTTTATGTACTCTCGTATGTATTATAATTTCACTCTTTATAGTTAACGTACGATACAGTGTAACAATGAAAATGTTAGTAATATTAATAATACTACTACTGTTAATAATAATAATAATAATTAATTATAATAATGTTTTTCAGTATTATAAATGACAATGTGTGCGCAATGATTATTAACTTAACGTTATGTTTTTTCAACACAAATACTTGTTTATATCTTGAACAAAATAACAACGGATTATAAATGAATAGTTTTCGAATAAGCTAGGGTGATAACGCCTAATAACCAACGGGTGTAAGTTTAATAAATTGAAATATCGATTTGAGACTTTTCAGTCGATTCGGTTTTGTCGAAAATCATTCGAGTCATACTGTGTTCGGGGTTTAAGTTTCAACATTTAATTTTGATATCGATACTCTGTTAATAGTTTTTATAGGTTCGCGATGTATTTAATAATAACACGAGATATTATGAAGTTTCCTGAAGGAAAAAAACCCGTAAAACGGGATAAATATTTTTGAATAAAATATTATTTCTATTAAAATTGACATTTACGATTTTTAGCCAAAATTTTGTCGTATATCTTTTTTTTTTTTTTTAGAAATTTTATTTGTTAAATTCTTCGATAAATTTCAGATTTGAAATAATCTTGTCTGTGCATTTTGATGATTTGTTTTATTTTTTAAATCTAACCGCGAATTTTATCAGAAATGTTTTATTATTTTTGAGTCGGGATAATAATTTTTTTTGAAAAGTTGCTTTTGTTAGACATTTTTTTAAAAGTATACTCTACTTTTTTATTGTCTTCGTTTGTCCGGGTTTATACGACGCCGTGAACTGAATTTCACAAATACTCGGCATATTTTTTTTTTTATTACATTTTTTGGACGTTTTATTTGTTCAATGGTACACAATGAGGTCTAGTTACAAAATACAATATACATTTGTTTTAGTACTTAAATTTTTGAAGAATGCGCAACGTTGATTACGAGTTGATTTTATGAACAAATATAAAATATCTTCTCTACACGTTTTTATGGGCATTTATTTTATACTGTAATATAGATTTTATTACAGTTTTATAATCAAATAATAGGAAATTAGAGATAAAAAATCAATTGAAAATTAGTTAAATCACTAATATTTATTTTCTTAAAGAAAACACAAAGCTTTTCGGCATTTACGCCATTATCAAGTGAAACATTTTAAAACATAATTTTAAAAATATAAATTAAATATAATTACTTAAAAATATGCGATGGTGATTGTGATGCTCCAAAAATGCTGTCTGCTTCTGTTCTGTCTATTTTTTGATTTGTTGAAATTTAATATCGATATATTTGTTTATTAATTTTGTTTTTTTTTTATATTAATTTTTTCTTCAATACTATTTTCCGAATTCTGTAAAATTTGTGTACTGGTGGAATTTGAAATTTTTCATTAACTGTTAATAAATATTAAAAATCTGGGATTATCAGATTTTTAATATTTATTCTCATTTTACTTGTAAAATTGTGTTTTTTAAAGAAATTTTTGCGTTCGTATATTTTTATATTTTATATTTTACTTTTGGACATCATACATCGCGACAGTTAATGAAAAATTTCAAATTCCACCAGTACACAACTTTTACAGAATCCGGAAAATAGTATTGAAGAAAAAATTAATATAAAAAAACAAAATTAATAAATTTCAACAAATCAAAAAATAGACAGAACAGAAGCAGACAGCATTCTTGGAGCATATTTTCACAATCACCATCGCATATTTTTAAGTAATTATATTTAATTTATATTTTTAAAATTATGATGTTTTAAAATGTTTCACTTGATAATGGCGTAAATGCCGAAAAGCTTTGTGTTTTCTTTAAGAAAATAAATATTAGTGATTTAACTAATTTTCAATTGATTTTTTATTAAAAAATCACTACATTCCACATTATAAAAAATTAAAATTAGAGATAATCTTTCCGTAAACAGAAATTAGTGTCCGTCGTTTAGTTTTACTGAAATTGTGTGTTTTTTTCTTTTCTTAGATCAGGTAATTGGGTGAATTGGCTAAGTGTAAATTTTTCCCAACTAAATAATTATGTAAATTAACTGCTGTAAAGTTTTTGTAAACTATGAATTTTGCGATTTTATTAGTAAATTTTATAATTAACGATCCTCCAAATGCGCGTAATACTTCAAATGCAAATTAGACGATATCTAAAAAATCCGTAAAGTAGTGTATATTTTCGACAACGAATATTAAATAATAAATTTTTACCGAAAATAGCCGTACGTGTTAAGTAAATTGTTTCGACGAAATTTTAAATATATATATTCAGATAAATTACCAATTTTTACACTATCGTTATCGTCGGTATGTTAGATCACAGAAGCTGTACGTTTATCGTGGGGAATAATTTTTTGTTCCGGATAATTAAATGAACAATGACAATTTTTTTAAAAATAAGTGATAGTAATAGTACACGTATCGATGCGATATTAGCTGAGAATTTTAGATATTAATCCCGGTATAATATAAGTTAATGATCTTATTCTTCATCTTCTTCTTCGTCGTATCCGTTACAAAAACGTAATCAAATTTTTCCGCACCAATAACACACTACGTTTCGAGCATCATCATTTGCATCGGTCTCATTACAACTTGCCGGATATGCAGGGCATTTTCGAAGATGTGGGCCGTTATCGCATTGCATCCACATTTATCGTCATTAGAGTATTTACCATTGTCGCAGGTTAGCTTTGCACCGTCCTACATTAGTCCTTACTATTTCTGGTTTACCACATCTCCCACGTGAGGGCTGTTCCGTTGGTTAGTTTTTGTCGTGGACACTCATTAGTGTTATTGTAAGCCGCCGTTTGTACAGTTTTTTTTTCCGTCGGCGTTCTCTATAATCTTTCTGTACATTTCAGAAAACTTTTTTCGAGATTTAAGTTAACCTTTAATAGTGTTGTGTTTTTTCATTCATTTGCATATTTCTTTCCATATTTCACGCAATTTACCCGCCGTATGCTTTAAGCAATTCCAGCTAACTGATATATTTTCTCTATATTTGTAGGCTTTAGACATCTAGTCGCCGTTCGGCATGATTTATTTAAAGCTGCGTTCATATATATTTCATGTGCTGATCGGTTCCACGCTGGATATGTATATTTCGTTACCTAAAAGCATAATGCCAAAACAGATACCCGCATAGTTTCTAGGTTTGCGCTCCATGTGTTTCCACACAATTTCCTTAATATAGCGTTTCTGGAACTAATCGTCCGTTTAAATGACTTAACGAAGATCTATTATTTTTTCATTCGCCTAAATAAAAATTTAAGAATTTCGTTTTATACTCGCGTATTTCGATTACATAATTCTCATATTTTTGCAAAATTTCGTTTAAAAATAAAAATTTAATTGCATTACAATTTTTTCTTATCAAAGATTAATTACATTTTTAGAGTTGTTTTAAAGTTCCTAATTAGATTCTTTTAATTTGCAGTTCCCGTTTTTTTTTACACGAATAAATTAGAGAAGAAATATTTATTGATTTTTTTTTTTCATGTCTAACGTGTACGTAATTTTAATTGGTCTGTCGTTGCATTTGATATGTTTTTTAAAATTATAATATTTGCATATACATCTTTCATCTCATTTTTTAGAACATCTATTAGCTTACTTATATATATATATATATAATATATTAATTTTTTATTTTCGGGTTTTAATTGTTTCATTTGATTTAAAAAAATATAATAGAGCGATATAAAATTTATAAAAAAAATTAATAATAATACCGTAACTTTAAAAGAAATGTTTGGAAGAACTAACTAAATAAATTATCTCTTTTAATGCAATCTTACTTTCATTTATTTACTTAAATCTTCGTATGTAGTTAAATTATTTCCAAATTTTTAGAACAGCATTGTGATGATTTTTTTTCTTTTAATCGAGCGTTCGAAAAAAAATTAAAATTATTGCTTTACGCGATATAAATTAATCTAAAAGATTTATTAGTTATTAAATACGTTATTTTGATTACTTGATTTGTAATTATTACGGCGATTAAAACTATGTACGTAATTCATCTTTGTATGTGTGCACACTGTCGTCTAATGTAATAGGAAAAGGGATTTCAGGTGGATTAGTTTTAACTTATTAAATTTTCAAAACGATAATAATTTTATATATTAGTATGTTTTTTTCGGATACCATGTAACGCTGCTACGGTCAGGAGCGTGTCCAATATCTATATTTCGGAAAAATTGAATAAATGCTTGTACCGTAATTGGGTCATCGGATAAAACTTCTTGTAATGAATTGCAACTAATCTTC
The DNA here is from genome assembly GCA_032883995.1 of Coronaproctus castanopsis. Taxonomy (NCBI): domain Eukaryota; kingdom Metazoa; phylum Arthropoda; class Insecta; order Hemiptera; family Monophlebidae; genus Coronaproctus; species Coronaproctus castanopsis. The sequence continues at coordinate 256,410,721 of CM065052.1, forward strand.
TGAGGTATGTATGTAGAGTATTGCGGACACTCAAGAAATAAATGTCACAGTATGAAGGATGTCTTGACGCAGCGAGCGCACAATGGTGATCTGTTTTATTTATAATGTAGTCATGCGTCGATGTAGACCAATGCGAAGACGAGATAGAAGTACTTGTTCCTTCCTACGATGTAAAAAAATCTCCAAGCAAAAAAGATGAGAGCGGCTAAGATGATTAAAGTTGTAGGAATAACATTCCATAGACCAGAACGTGATTTATTTGTTCTGTGTGATGAAAGCGATTGCATCAGATTATGATATAGGAGTTAATGGATATGGTTGAATAGTGGCTGCTTTATTAGCTGTTTTGTCTGCTAGTTCATTTGACGGAAAACCTGTATTGGGGTGGTCCATAATAAAATTATATTAAGGGCACGGTTGTAGTGTAAGAGATTCAAGATTTCTATGGCAACAGCGTGTAATTTGGTAGAGTTACACTCGAAATATGGTAGAAGAGGGAGAATCGGAACATATTAGAAGATTTTTGTAGTTTTCAGTGAGTGTAGTAGATATAGCTCCAGGTATATTGCGTATAGTTCAGTAGAAAACACCGAGTATCGAGGTGGTAGGCTATAACGCGGGAGATCATTTTCTGAAACTACAGCATAACTACAAAGTTGGTTACATTTGGATGCGTCGGTGTAGATTTTGTACATTTTTTATATTTGTTTATAATTTGTTCGATATGATTATTTATTTAAATTGTGTAAATTGGATGTATTGTGGATGATGTTAGAGACGTATCGAGTTTAATGGAAAAGGAGAATATCGCGCATGACTTTTATAAATGAAATGACAAATTTTTGAAATAGGAAAGTTATCTGGAAGTTGAGAGAATGTTTGAAGATGTATATAAAATTTTTCAACAAGGTACTTTCTTCTTAAAAACAGAATGCAATTGTTCGGCTTCACATTAAAGGCTGTTGATTGGGATGGTTCGAAAAGCACCAATGACTAATAGCTGTATTGCATATGGTATCAAGTTTAACAGTTGTAGTATCATGCTATCATAATACAAGTTTGATATTACGAGACGTCGCAATAATATATCATAGTATAGAGAGAAAAAAAACCCAATTACATTATCAAGAAGACTAAAAATAACCCAGGGAGTGCAATTGCATAACAAGATAAACATACACGAAAATATTCTTAAAGATACTAATTGTAAACAAATTAAGTATATATACAAATAGAAAAAGTATATCTAGATCACGAAAAAAATATATTAATAATTATAAAAACAATTTTAGACACTATTATTAAATATTAATATTGGTAACAAAGTGGTTGGAGGCAATAACCATATGCAAAAGCTCTGACAACTCCATGGAGACTTGTATGGTTCTGTTTAGGGAATACAAGAGACTGTCCTCTGTGTATTTTAAATTTATTTCTAAGATCGTCAAATAGGAGACAATCAAATATTAAATGTTCAATATCATCAACAGTGCCGGAAAAAGGCACACGCTGGACTAGAAGCAAGATGAAACCTATAGAGATAGAAACCAAACTTAGCATGTAGAGTACCTGAGAATAATAAAAATTAATATTAATTTAAGTTCATACCTTTCTAAAACCTTCTGGGAAAAATAAAAAGGTTTTCCTTCCATTTGAACAATTGTCTCACCTCGCCTGCCAAGAATCAATGAGTTAGGAATGAATATATTTTTTAAAGAGAAGAACACTAGGAAAGGATTCCAAGGTAAGCGAATCGATATTAACGAATTGAATATTCTTGACACTAGCAAACAACTGTAAATTTCGAGATGACGAAGGCTCCAATGATAAAAAGATCTAGTGGCATGATGTTAGATATAACATTAGCAGCAGAAGTGGGACAGGTACGTATAAACGTGAAATAATAAGAAGAAACTTTCTCCGATGCTTACTGATCCAACACAGTTTATTAACATAGACAAGAGAGCCGTACGCATAAAGTGACCGAATTAGTCCCCCTATACAAAATAATTATCTGTATTTCAATCCAAAAGTATTTGTGATCTTTTGAGCTTGTGAAATATAGAATCACACTTTTTCTGTACGTGTTCTATACACGGGGAATAAAAGTAAGTTTATGGTCAGGAATCGGACCTAGATATTTAAGATTATCAGTATGAGAAATAGGCTGACCAGAACTTAGATTTAAGTTCTTAACGTATTGTACAATTTTCCGATAACCAAACAATAAAATTGCATTTCGGAGCGGAGAACAACAAATCTAGATCATTGATTGTATTTTCTAGTAATTTACAAACAACTTCAATAAGAGTAAAATCGTAATATTTCTCAACATTAACGATTAGAGATCATCAGCATGAGAGACCAGCTCAAACCCCTTACAAGTAAAGGGCAGGAGCTGTTCCATATGATGACGAACTCTGGAGTTATAAATGATAATTAACCTTATAATTCTGTGTATTTTCACGTTGCATTATCATCGCGTACATGTACAGATTTTTGTTGAAATCCATTATAAGTAACAATATTTGAATTAAATTTAAAATAATATTTAATAGACGTTTTCGATACATTGGATTTATTATTATTATTATTGTTATTGCAACTGGACTTAAATAACGAATTATATGGACGTTTTTTTTAAATGTATAGTAAATAATTGATTAGTGTTGTTTCGTTTTATTTAATTTTTGCGCGAGTACAAAATCTTTCCTATTTAATAATGAGCGGAGGAAAAATCTTTAATATTTTTAATTTTTAAAAAGGGTGTACATTTTGAATTAAAAAATACGTTATCGTAAATTAGCGACTATAAATATTAAAATAGTTTTTTTTTTTTTTTAAACTAGTTATTAACAGAATTATTATTTTCTATTCTATAAGTTTGCGTGTTTTGCTATTTTTTGTTTACGAAGACGATTTTTGGATATGGAAGTTCAAAGGCGATTATTAATGCTGAATCAACGGGTGAAAACGCTGGAAAACGAAAATTCAGTCTTGAGGCAACGTCTAAAAGATATCACTAGTGGGCAGGTATGCTGAACATTTTTATGTTTCGATCGATTTATGTTAGTTTTATAATGTATTACAGTAAACATAACATCGGAGCGTATAGATGATTTTTTAAAATTTTTATCGGGATTTTATATAGTTTATTACTCGTGTATGTGTCGCGGTGGCGGTAATTACTAGGGTGCTCGACGATCGACAATTCGAAATCGACTCGTGACATAAAAAAGTTTATACAGTTTTTCACCATTACGTAACTATTAATTATCATGGAGAAGCGTATAACATTTTATGCTTAGCGTCTTGAATGCTGGCCCATTTTGTACGTAAAATAAGATGCACGACGTTCGGCAACGAACGATATTACGACGATGGATAACTCGCATGTGCAATGATGGCTGTTGTAAATTGAAGATGAAATAATTATTTGTAGGGAGAATAAAAAAAGTAATTCGATTGAAAAGAATGTTATAGAGAGAATCACGTTTAAATATTGATATACTAGAATTATTAAAGATGTAACACAACATCGATGTTGGAATGTAGTAACATTTGTTGGAAAACGAACATTGAGAACAAGAAGATCTCGATAAAAAGCAAGACGAAAATCAGTGTAACATTCGAGAATAATACGGTCCGCGTCAGCAATTAAATGGGTGTCCGGTGCGAAACGTACAGTTAGGAAAACTAACCAGCTGTATGTTATGTGGCGAAGCAGAATATTGAGTCTCAGTCGACAATCGTAATAAAAAAAACCTTCCCTATTTTATCGTTTTCGTTTTAATGTTACAGAACGATTGGATAGATTTATAACGTCTCGCTATTATTAAATCGCAGATTTTCCAATACTCCGCTTACAAATTTAATGCGACGAGTATAAATCGAGAATGCCTTTAATATAACGATTGAAGTGTGGCCAAATAATCTGCCAGCATATTGCCGTAAATACTTTAACGGTCACTCCGAACGAACTTAATCGGCATATGTAATTGAAGATTTTATAAATAATCGACGATAAATGAGAATCGAACTGTGATAATATCGATAAATAACTCTTAGAATCAGAAAGGATTACGATAGAGGATATTGCAGAAATAACGGTAACCTCCGCGGTAAATATAGAGCATGTTTTGTTGAGGCAATTTTTCTTTTTCGAGATATCGAGGATATGGTTCCGACTAGATAGAGAGGCGTATTTTGAATAAACTGGGGAAAATTACGAGAGATATTAACCGAAATCAGAGGCTAGTTGGAGGACGCTATAAAAATTAATCTATAATCGATAATCGATAGTTGTAGCCGTTGTTTATGCGGATACTACGATCCGACATAGAACGAAATAAATGATTAGACATATTTTTAAATTGTTTAAAAATATAAAATAATTTTATTATTTTATTAGATGACCGTATGCGCAATGGTGCGTGTTTGTTTTTAACTTTACGATTACAACAAATAGGATATCAAAAGAATTGCGATGACAACACATGCACCGTCAGGACTTACTAGAGAATTTGAAAAGACTGTTTAGCGTTAAACATTGAGAAAAACTTAATTCTCAAACGTGTGTTTTTCCTATTGCGCAAGTCTTGCGACTATAAATAACGCCGATATCGAAATCGCTTATTTGAAATAATGCCCTACCGCAGAAATAATACGAATTGAAGCGAAAAGAAGCGATGCATAGGATTCGGTGCAGAAGAGTTAACATATTCATTATATAATGAAAGGTTTCTTCCGAGAACATACAGCGTTGAAATTCATCGCTCATATCGTAAGATCTGATGAGATGGAAAAGTTTCCGTATTCGGAGAAAAATTAACGGAAGACGGCAAAGAAGGACGTTATCCAAAACTGGCATCATCATCAATAGGTGCCGTCTCCGTATCGGAGGTAGGCGACTACTTACATATGCATATTTTGTTGATAAGTAGCGTTCAATATACAATCATAATATGGCGTTAACGTAGCTAGACACACACACACACCCGCGAGAACTGATTGTTGTCGTTTTGCTGTCATGAGACAATTATGGTGTTGTGGGTGGTGGTTTGCCATTGTCTTCCACGCGATAATGTTAGGATTATTTATATTTTATATTTATATAATTTTTGCGTCGCCGATCGTACTCGGAAGTCGGCTACCTTCCGTATAGAAGTCCGTGCGCCATTAGGCTATCCCGACGTCAAAACTGGTGTATAGTCCAAAAATGAAGAACGACTCTAACGATCAAGATGAGGACCGTAAAATTACGGTTCGATAAATGATAACGATATTTGAATCGTACGATATTTTTACTATTCTCCAATTTAATGCATATAATTTTTTATAGTTTTGCGGTATTTTATAGCGACCATTTTTTTTTTATTTAATCGTTATTTCAGAAATATTATTATTCGCGCATTTATGCGTATAACCGTTTTTGTATGTGTATGTGTGTATATTCTAATGTAACATTTAGTTCGTTTCCTTGATTTCTTAAAGAAATAAGTACTAATAACATTTGGTTTGAACAATATCTTCTATGTTAAACCTTCGCCTACATTATATCGGTTACACGCATTTCGTTAAAATTTTTGAAATACACTTACGTTTATTTACGACAATAGTTTTTAATGTTCTTTATCTGGAAATACCGAATTAATTTACTTCGAATTAGTATGCGTTTTAAAAATTATTAAAAAATTATTATTATTATTATTATTATTTTTTTGGGGCTTCCGAACGAACAATCGGGTAATATAAATTTCGTCTCATTTTCAGGAGGATGTAGAAAGTTACATGAAAAGAAATAATATAGCCGATATACTCGAAGTTAATTCAGAAACGTCGTCGAAAAATAATTCAGAATCCGAAATTACGACAACTGTTAACGGTACTACGTGTGTTTTAATTAATTATCAATTTTGAGATACATTATAATGAGTACGATAATTAGAAAATGAAAATGTTTAAATGGACAACAGAAAATGGTCTCCTATTCTCTGAGACAAAAATTGATTGTTAATTAGTAATAAATGTTTTTTTTTTCGTTAAATGTAGATCACAATTAAAAAGACAACATATAAAACCGAAATTAACCGCGAAATATGTTGCCTTACACTGGGGTAATACGTTAGGAGAATAAGAAAATTTTATTTATTTAAATTATGAACATGAAATTAAACATTTTGCCAACTAACCGCTTGGTATCACTGTTCAACTCGACTTATCTCTCAAACCTTCTCCACTTTTCGCAGTTTAAATGAATAATCACGTATAAAATTTACACCGACCTATTCAAATCTAACAAAATTTGTGGTTGTGCTATAGCCTTAGAAGGTGATCTCTGACGTTACAACTTGCCACGACAATATTCGGTATTTATATCTCGCTCTATGCGCCAACGCCGCTGAAAACTACAAAGATATTTTATTTGTTAACTGCGACTCTACTAAGTTACACATCCTATTATCGCAATTAAATCTCTCCTATCACAACCCGAGACGTTTAATATCATTTTATGATGGATTCCGAAGGTTTTCATCGAGTAAATTGGCAGACAAAATCATCTAAATCGGCGACCGGGATTCAATCGTGTCTTTTTAATTTTGTATATCCGAATTCGACTCAATCACTTTCATTGAATACAAAACGTATAAACCTTTTCGCGAATCCCTAATTACCTTGTACATATTACTTCTTATCCTTTCACCTTGAAATATTTTCCTTACAATAGAAAAGAACAAGTAGGCCCATCTGGACTCCATTAATTATATATATATATATATATATATATATATATATATATATATATGTATGTATGTATAAAAGAAAACAAAACACAAAAACAGATCCATCATTTTGTGTACTCACTTTGTCTAGACACCTCTTATACTTCGACATTTATTCATTGAGTGCACACAATACTCCGTATACAATTTAGTTACTATTCACTAGGTGACGTTTTATCTAATGATTTAACTGAAGAGGAAACAGTTTTTCAATTTCTCTGGGATATAAATACGATCAACTCTACGTTATATCAAATAAGTACTTTCGGGCGATCTTGGTCGTGGCAGCGGTACTATGAATAAAATAAAATAAAAAATTAAATTTCTTAGTCATTGATTAAATTCGCGGATCGTGTTAGTATCGTTTTGGGGGAAAAATATGTCAATACTTTTCCGTATTTCTAAATCTGTCGGGGCAAATTCTCGCTATTATTGATGTTTTTGATATTGTGTTTATAATGTTTTTTCGTTAAACTGAAAATGTAGTAATTTTATTCTTTTCTCGTTTCGAAGGAACTACAAATCTGGTCACTTTCAGTACTAACAGCAGTACATCCTCGCTTAATAACGGTTCTTCCCATACGTCAGTACCTCCTGTTCCACCACGACCGGCATCTAATAGCAACGGGTTTGCTTTTTTATTTTATTTTTTTTTTAAATATATTTATTAATTCTTACGGTTTTAATTATTTTAAAGTTTTCATCATTAAATCGATTCATTTTTTTCTTATTATATAATAATAATTGATATATATATATATATATATATATATATATATATATATATATATATATATATATGTATGTATATATAATTTTTTGTAAAACGAAGTCTCAATGGTAGAAGAAAACAGGGAAGAAGAAGGATCTCTTAGCTTGACAACATCAAAATATGGACTGGAATTCAGAGCGTCAAGTGATCGGAACTCCTATCACATAGTGGAGTCCATGCATGATGACTAAGCAATACCCGAATCAGAGGAAGAAAACGAATTCAGTATAAAATTAATAAAATTGTTTATTATTATTATACTTTTATATAATTAATCGGTATTACTGATATGACGTTATTAGGCAACATAATACAGAACAACCAGCGGTTGGAAAGCGATTGGAAGGTTTACTTATGGATGACAATGACGATTTAGACGACGATTTCGATCCTAGGGCCTACGAACAATCAACGAATGCGGAACCGAAAACCCCGATTAATTCGTCTTTAATTACTCCGCCGTCTTCTTCCTCATCGGCAGGATCCGGCTTAACACCTCCTATACGTAAGTATTATATAGGCCGAGCCAGAGAAGACGGACGATTCTGTTATTGTACTCGATCGACATGTTTGAATTAAATTTGATTTAAAAATAGGAAAACGAGAGATTAGCTTAGAATCATTTGTGGAATTTGATTTTTTGGTATAGCAAAAGATCACGACATGAAGGGTGCATAGTCCAATGACTATATATTAATATCTTATGTTTAATAATTTACATAATTTTCATTACTATGCGTAATGGCTTAATTCTTCTTAACCTGCGAATTTGCATCTGTGGCGAAATAAGCTAATTTCAGACCAGTTAGCGTGACTATGTAATCCGTCTTGATGTCTGTCATCTTTTTAATTACGTCAGCTATTTAACGCCAAGGTCATCGTGTATAGTTTCGTTTCTTACATACTACGGAGCACTGACGATTAATCTAACAATAATTGACGATTAATCTAACAATAATTCGCATCCGTACCTCCATACTGGAGCGAGTATTTGGTTGTATAGTAGTGGTTTGTTCTTTAAAGTAAGTTGGGATTTCCTATTAACCAATACACATTTTTTTTTGTTTCGATTCCGAGTTCAGCCTAGATATTTAACACCTTTTTTTTTTTAACGGTACAATTTTATTATCTATTTCGATGTTTAATGGCTCTATATGACGGTTTGATATGCGTTGATTTATTTTCATTTATTTTAATTTGCCATTTCTTGCTTCGTGACAATTTTATCCACCTATCTTTGCAAGTTATTGGGCTTACACTCGAGAGTTCCGTATCATCGGCAAAAGTCGCTATTAAGGATGTATCATCAACAGGTACATCAGCAGTATAAGATACAATAATGGCCTCAAGACACTTCCTTGTGGAATATGTGCTTTTTAGCCGCCATTTGCAACAATATATTCGTTAAGTTTTTACAAATAAAATGTCACATAATTGAAAGCGGACAAAAACGAGCCAATTGGCTCAATTACGGTATTCGTATTGTATACAATTTACTTAACGTTAAGTTACATTTCGAAATACGTGCTCTGCAGTTTCGACACGTTTAAACCATTTTCATCGTTAATTATAATTGCATTATGGATAACCATCTAAATTATATTTTCTAACGTTTGTCCTCGGTGTAAAAACATTCAAGTAGAAAATGACAAACTGTAGCTGAAATACCAAGTTGACAGAATTCACAGATGCTACAAGATTTTGTTCCATAAATAAGCACCAAAACTACCGTGTCCCGTTAATATTTGGCTTATGTAAAAATTAATTCTCAATAAGTTAATCTCGGTCTTATATTAATATAATAATTTATTATACGTTAATCTATCAATTACACTGGTTATTTCATTTTTCTTAACAGATATTTAAATTAATTACGTTAATGTGTTTTTTTCTTTAATTTTTCAACATTTTTGTGTAGTTTTTCTATTGTATGTTTACGTTAAATTTATTATTAAAACGTTCGGCCGATCTGTGGCGAGTAGTAATCTAAACAAGGCAACTTGGTACATGCTTAGAGCTGCAGCCGTCGACACAGTTCTATACAAAGAACCAGTAGAGCTTCCTTCGAATTTTTATAATTTTATTCATCGCAAGATCGGTTATATTTGTAATACAAATACTTGAGCAGTAATTAAAAATTGCTCGAATAACACTGTTATACATTATTATTCTGTTATTATAATTTACATCGCCTAAGTTAGTAAGTTAGGCTGGACTAATAACATATAAAAGATTTTGTTTGCTTTATCAGTTATGTAGTTTACATGTTTATAAAATTTAAGCCATTATTAATTACTACTAGATATTTAAAAATTTTTACAATAGGAATCAGTTTATCACATAACAATTTACATAAGTTTGTCATTTCAGATTTTATTCTTATAAATTATTATTTTTAAAAAAATATAAATATCCAGTTGACGTATTTATCCGATAAATTAATTCTTCGTCTTTATCAAAAAAATCTCGAACCCACCGACGATGTTAATCGTATAGAATTAACGACGAAATCGTCTAAAGAATCGTTTAATTTATTCGCTTTAATTTTGATTTTCTCTCGTCTATATTTAGTGGCACCTCCTCCGAAAGCTGGACGCGATTCGAATCGCAGAAATTATACCAACACCAGCGCGCGTGCTGGCGTTGAAGATGTTTTCGGATCAACGATTAACGCTGCAACACCGAGACCTAAACCTCAAGATCCGTTCGGTATGGGAAGTTTTTCGTTAGCTACTAACGGAAACTCTAATTCTAGCTCAGATTTTCAAAGTGCAATCGGTATTCTAGATAAAAAGATCATGGAAATGAAGGTAAGTACGTTTTTTATGTACCATATTTTTTATTTTTAAAAAAAAAACCGAAGTTAAAAAAAAATCATCCTTGTTAACGATGTATCTTTATTACCTTTTGTCCATTTTAAGGTATTTTCATGATACGGTGTAATATTATACGCAGATTGCAGGTACGAGAAATGTTTAATATTCGACCTTTGCGCCTCGTAGAATTGCTTTAATTATTACTATTATATTTTCAAATGAAGCTTTTTCATTTTGATTTAAACTGATTTTCGTAATCACGTTTGCCAGTAGTTTTTTTGTTTAGCTATGGTGAGACGTGGCTTTCATTACTGTCTTATTAATTTGAGTGCTCGTGTTAATATTGTCTATTTGCACTAGTGCGAGAATTTTTTGCGAATTTTTTATTGTTTTCGTCTAACAGTGTGCTGTCACTTCGGTAAAACACAAGGACGCATAGATTTAAGTGAAAGTTAGGGATAATATCGTTAATGAAATATGATTGTTTTTTTTTTTGTCATCCTTCATTCGACTAATTGCGATTGATATTTTCATATATACATAAAAAAAATGGTAAAATTCATGTGGTATTTTTCGTTGGCGAAACATCGTGACTAGTCATTGTACGTTATTTTTTTAACTGACTAGCATTCGAGGCAATATATATGAGTATAATTAAACCTGTTTTTTTTTTTTTAACGATCGGCAAGTTGAATATTTATTTTATAACAAAGGTATTTAATTAAAGAAGAAAATATACGATCGATGCAATCGGTTTTGTCGTATGAAACGGAAACTTTTTTTTCAAACTATTCCTAGCCAATCGGCTATCAGTAGATGTTATAACAGTTAATCATGACGTGAAGGGAGCATAGTCCAATGACTAGATATTAGTATCTTATGTTTAATAATTTACATAATTTTCATTACTATGCCAGGTCTAACGGCTTAATTCTTCTCAGGCTGCGAATTTGCATCTGTGGTGAATTAAGCTAATTGCAGACCAGTTACCATGACTAAACCGCTTCTCACGTTTGATTGCCACATCTTTTTAATTACGTCAGCTATGTACAACATAAGTTTAGATTGTGGAATGTAGTGATTTTATTTATACTTGATTACTAAAAATAGTTGAAATCACTAAATTTATTTAATTATGCGAAGCTTTTCGGCATTTACGCCATTGTCAAGCTATATACAATTAAAATTAATTATATAAAAACATGAAAAATATTAATTTAAAACTAAGTTTACAATTTTACACAAAAATGAGGTTTTATAATTCATTTTTGTGTAAAATTATAAACTTAGTTTTAAATTAATATTTTTCATGTTTTTATATAATTACTTGACAATGGCGTAAATGCCGAAAAGCTTCGCATAATTAAATAAATTTAGTGATTTCAACTATTTTTAGTAATCAAGTATATGTACTCCATGCCAAGGTCATCGTGTATAGTTTTGTTCCTTACATACCACGGAGCACTGACGATTAATCTAACAATAATATTTTGATATCTTTGTATTTTCATTGTATTACCGTTTTTAGATAATTCGCATCCGTACCTCCGTATTGGAGCGAGTATTTGGTAACAAAATACAGTTTTTTAGTTTTGATTGTGAGTTCGGTCTTTTTTGTTATCAATACGCTTACACTGTGTTAACTTTTGGTCTAGAAATGCAAGCCTAGGTATTTGACATCTTTTTTAAACGGTACAATTTTATTATCTATTTCGATATTTATTGACTCTATATGACGATTTGAAAATACTATATGCGTTGATTTATTTTCATTTTAATTCGTCGTTTCTTTCTCCGTGACATAATTTTATCTGCCGCTCTTTGCAAGTTATTGGCTTTTATTTGGCTTACATCTGAACTCAAGAGTGCGGTATCATCGGCAAATGTTGCGATTAAGGCTGTATCATCAACATGTATACATCAGCTGTATATAGACACTTCCCTGTGGAACGCTTGCTTTTATCGGATATATGTTGGATTGTCCGTTAGAGTTGTTAAAAATAGAGAAACAATCGGCTATATCATTCAAATTTACTTGAATTATTATTTTTTTCCTGTAATGAACCGAATTTACTCGATCTTACTTAAAAATTATTGATTATAATCCGCGTTATTCATATCAATATACAATCGGATAGGTGTTTTTTTTTTTTTAACGATAAAACGAACGAATAAATTCGTCGCGATAAAATACGTAGAATGATTTAATTATTTCGAACAATGTGAAATATAATGATTTTATCAATAGAAAACGATAAAATATGAAAAATATACAATTTATAAAAATATAAAATGAAAATATAAGATTTAAGAAAATACTCAATTTAGATATACAATATTACAATAAATATCAAAGTGAAAAAACAGATTTCATTATAAAATAATCTGATAGCGAATGTGGTAAATAACACAATCGACAAATCAGCAATATAATATATATATATATATATATATATATATATATATATATATATATAAAATCAATTGAAAATTAGTTAAATCACTAATATTTATTTTCTTAAGGAAAACACAAAGCTTTTCGGCATTTACGCCATTATCAAGTGTAAAATTTTAAAAAATCATAATTTTAAAATATAAATTAAATATAATTACTTAAAAATGTGTGATGGTAATTGTGAAAATATGATCCAAAAATACTGTCTGCTTCTGTTCTGTCTATTTTTTGATTTGTTGAAATTTAATATCAATATATTTGTTTATTAATTTTTTTTTTTTTTTATATTAATTTTTTCTTCAATATTATTTTCCGGATTCTGTAAAAGACGTATACTGGTGGAATTTTAAATTTTTCATTTACTATTGCGATGTATGATGTCCAAACGTAAAATATAAAATATAAAAATATAAACCACAAAATTTTTTAAAAAACACAATTTTACAAATAAAATGAAAATAAATATTAAAAAAAAATATATATATATATATATATTTCATATATTATGTTTAAATTTTTTATATTCCTAATTTGTCTATTGTATTATCACATTCACTATGAGATTATTTTATAAATAACTTTTTTTTTTTTTTTTTTATAATCAAGTTATTATTGTACTTTTAAATTAAGTACTTTCTTATAGTTTTTTTTTCTTTTTATATTTTTATAAATCGTATATTTTTCATATTTTATGTTTTTAAAGGTCCATTTGATAATGGTTTAATGGTTTAATAGCCGAAAAGCTTTTTTGATCTTTATATATATAAAAATTGAGCGATTTTAATATGTTTTGTTGTTTATTTATAGGATTTAATTATTATTTGTATAATAAAACGATTTTTCGAATATTTTTATTCGTATTTCTTCTTCTCGGCAAGGTAACTTCCTATATTCATCTAACAACGAGTCAATAAACGATGTAAATAAATTTAAAAGTATTCTCGTAATTTTTATATTTTTTCATTTTCGTTTAATCGACGTGTGTGTGTGTGTGTGTATCACGATTGAATTACAGGACGGCTTTAGTAGAGGATTGTCCATTAGTACGGAAGATTTTTCTCTGGAAAGTTTAGATCCGCTCAAAAAGTGAAAATATCGCATCGTATATAGTGTAGAAACATTCCGCCGAGTCGGGCGATTTCGTTAAATACTCGTCACTAATATAAAATACATATACCGTACGCTGTGCGTACGTATCTAATATATAATATATCGGATCGAAGCACTCGTTTTATAAACATATTTTTTAATTTTTCGATATGTTTTTCTTTCTGTTTTTTTTTCCTTTTCTTTTTTTTTAAAAAAAATCTTTATGTAATACGTTGTACGAACAAAAATATGTATGCGTGTGTGTGTGTGTGTGTGTGTGTGTTGTGGTATTAGAAGATTTACGGAAAATCGAATAATTAAACTCGTTCGAATGTAATTGATTTATTAAATTTTCTCATTATAGGTAGAAAAATGAAAAGTAATTAACATTATCCCCCTTTTATAATATTATACGTATATATTTAAAAAAAAATCAATTAATAACGGAATTGTTTAACTACGTATATCGGTGTAAATCTTATGTGATTTATTTTTCTTTCGAAGAAAGAAAATAATTACAAACGACACTAACAAATAACAATATAATTTTTTAATTTTTTAATAATAATAATAATACGTAATTGTTGTTCTTTTATTTCAATTCCGCATCGAACAATTATTTATTAAAATACGTATAAAGACGAATTAGCAGTATTAATACGTAATTAGTTTGTTCAATTTTACACATCCGCCCGAATCTTTGTATTTATTAAATTCATAATTGTATATCAACATATATATATATATATGTTTTATATATATATATATATATATATATATATATATATATATATATATAAAATTTAAATACACATATACGTGTTTAATTTTCTTATTTTTTACGCGAATAAAAATCGATCAAATTACGCATCGTAATGATTGAAATGTTAAGGTTTAGATAGATATAAAATTTCGTTTCAATGTTTCATCAATTCTTCTGTTTCAGAGTAATTTACGTTGTGAGACCATCTAACTACCTCGTGTAGTGCACAAAATAACAGTTCGCAATACATCAATTATTATAAGGAGAGGAAATAATCCATCTGTGAATAAAAGCTGTTCTTATTAAGTATGTTAACCATTCGAATAATGTTACTTCTTATCTTGTATTCATTCTGGACACGCTTCCTCCTCGTCGAATCCTACTTGTTCTTTCGCTAAACCATTTTCTTCTTATTCGCATATGCTTCCCCTCTGGACGGGATCCCAAATGGTGCTTCTATATGCTCGTCGAATGTAAATAATCATTCTATTAATCTACTACTGTTCTACACCCTTCTGAGGATACATAACTGTCCTTTCAAAACGTCCGCCTACAACATCTTCATCTTCAATCCGTTCTTACTTCGCCAAAATTACTCTGAACCAACAAGCGTCTCCAAGGAACCGTGCTGCTAGGAACGCAAGGAGACAATGTACTAAATTAGAAAATGTTAAAACACGCTGATCGTCACATCTTTTTATTATTGTCTTATTATTAAATGTTTGAATTTTATTTTCCTTTCCTTACTTATTTTTACGACCTTTATTAATTCGTTTTTCCATATTATTATTAAGTTTGCCTTTTAATTGTATTTTATTTTTTGTCATTACTTTTTTCCCTTCACTTCATTTTTTTTTTCTTCTCTTAATATATTCCCTTTTTTCTATTTTTTTTTTCTTTGTTGCTTATCAGTTTGCATTTTTTTTTCGCGAATATTTTTATCTCAGCTCATTCCTGTCATCTTGTTTCCATCACAACGCTTCTATTAGCGTTTATTCTGATTTTTTTTCTGTTAAATTTGTTTATCCATTTGCAATTGATTCAGTCTTAACCGACGTTTGGATACTTCTTCGTAACATCTTTCCAGATACGCAAGTTTACTTATTTTCTCATTTCCATCATCTCCATACTTAGACTTGCTTTAAGATCGTAATAATGTAATTATTGATATTGACTGAGTCTTTTACATTTTTCAAAAATAATTCACTTCCATCTGCTGACTCTTCTCTCAAATTTTTTATAACCTAAAGGTGAACTCCGGCTGTTTATCAGTTTACACGTAAGAATTCAAGGCTTGTAATCATGTTAGTGTCGCTTTTTTCACCCCTTCTCTAGTATATCTCAAAAGATGATTGCGTACATTTTTACGACAGAGGCTACAGCCGTAATTCATGCTTTAAAATATTACACGATCTAATTATTCTACACATAATTTTTTCTAACTCTTAGAAGTTATCTTACAGCTTTGAAATTTTCACATTTCAAACCCTTTCTTCTCCATTATGCATAGAATTAAAAAGATGAAGGTTAGGCTAATATCTTCTAGTCAATCATCATCAGTACTCTGCTTAGATAGTCTACTATGAAAACATCTCACAAAGTGTATCGGGCTTCTTTATAATTTAATCCCTATTTAGCTGCTCATGGGATATGTGATCCGGATGGAAAATGATAGAATAACAAAAAGATTGATATATGGGACTCTGATCAAGGACAAACGTAGACCTTTACTGCGATTCAGAGATGTCATCGCGAGCGATCTGAAAAGAATCAACAAAAATCCAAAGAAGTCCAAATGGGAACAATGTGCTCAAGATCGTAAAGTGTGGTCGAAAATGGTGACTCGACTAACAAGCGTTAAGCCGCCAAAGAAAAAGAAGAAAGGAACCTGTTAATAATGATGACACAACAAAACAGATTATAAGCTGCCCTTCTTGTGATTTTATATCAACACACCGCATAGGACTAGCCTCACACGTGCGTTATAAACATAAATTTTAGTGGAGAACTCATACTCGGATTCGAGTAAGGATAGCTGATGATATATATATATATATATATATATATATATATATATATATATATATATATATATATATATATTGGTCTGAACTTGCATATGCGAAACAATATAGTATATCAATAGCTAATCAATAGCAATATTTACTACACAAGATTCAGTAATCATCATCGTCGTATTGCTCAATTTCGAGCGTCGGGATCCATTGTGAAATTTTTCCTATTACATAATAGCTCAACCGGCTGAAGTACTGCGTCACGGAAATTAACGGGCACGAATATCTATCATGGAAAATTCAGTAGTAGCCCTAACTATTTATTAAAATTGATTTACATTTTATAAATATTTGTTAATTATTGGCTATTGTATATTTTTTTTTTTTTTTTTTTTTTAGTAATTTACTGGCTGTTGTAAAATGTTCTTTATTTCGGAAGTGTAAATTATATATTTTAATTTTTTATAATGTGGAATGTAGTGATTTTTTTATAAAATTTTTTTTTTATAAAAAATCAATTGAAAATTAGTTAAATCACTAATATTTATTTTCTTAAAGAAAACACAAAGCTTTTTGGCATTTACGCCATTATCAAGTGAAATATTTTAAAACATCAAAATTTTAAAAATATATAAATATTAGTGATTTAACTAATTTTCAATTGATTTTTTTTTTGTAAATTATATAATTTACCATTTAAATTACGGGATATTGTAAAATTTTCCATTTCAATTATTGGTTACTATCTTCTTCCTCAATGGCTGATCTCGATCTTTGGCTCGTCTATTAGCAAGTTTCACTAATTCTTTATACGCATTCCGGTGCTAGTTCTTCAACGTCACAACTTGTCCGTAAGTTCCGGAATCAAGATAATCTTCTTGGCCCAACTTTCCTTTTTTCTTCTACTTTTCCCATTATTATATTCTGTAATAGTGTGTATTAATGGCCCACCCTTCACGTGACTGAAATATTATTCCATTTTCCTTCTTTTAACCATATCGAGTAGTTCTTCTTTTTCTTTTTTCATTGTCTGCAGAACATTTGTCATCTTTTTGGTCCACGAGATTCTTAGTAAACGTCGATAGCACCAAAACTCGAAAGTTACTAGTCTGTTGATTGTTCCGGACGGCAGTGTCTACGTTTCCACAACATATAGTAACACTGACATAATAGCATTTCAGAGTTCTGAATCTTAAATCAAGATCAAGGTCATGAGCTGTTAGCATTTTCTTCATTTTCATGAAGGCAGAGCGCGCTTGCTCAATACGACATCTAATTTCAACGTACCCATCCTTATTAATCCCGGCACCGAGATATTTAAATTTATCGACTCCTTCTGGTCTTCCATTATTTATTATTATATCTACAGAGTACGGATAATTTGAGATGATCACTACTCTTCACATTAATTAATAATCCATATTTATTGCGTACATTCTCCACCGCTTTTGTTAATATAGATCTTCTGCACTTTCAACCGTCAGAACTGTGTCGTCTGCGTATCTAATGTTATTAATGATTTCATCGCCAATTTTAACACCTTCTTTCCTGTCTTCGAGAGCTTCTTTAAAGGTCTGTTCCGCGTATATATTTTGCTACTATATATAATGTTTTTCATTTAAATTACTGGCTATTGTATAATTTTCTATTTTAATTTAATTACAAACTGTAGTTATCGAAGTGTATGGAATATTCATTTGCTAGTGAAAAATAAATAATATATTTTCTTAGCATTTAAAAAAAAAAAAAAAATTCGTTGGAATCGCAATAAAACGAAACGAAGTTATCGGTGGAGATAACTTGTTTATCTAGAATATTCCGTTAATAAAGCGATTAACTGGTACGAGTAATATACCGAAAATATGGACACGTGCAAAAATCAAGTAAATAGCGTCCGCCGCAGTGGAACAATTAAGAATGATAATAATCGGATGAAGACTTTTGGTAGTTCATCGCACGGGCGTGGTGATGTAAAATGTTCGGATGAAAACGTAATAGCAGATGGAGTTGTTAAACATAATAACGTTAACGTACATTCAAAATACGATAAGCCGACGAACGCCCACGAAAATGAGACGATGCCGTGGAAAGATGACGAATATACATTGAATACGAAAGATATACTCGAAATGCCAGGTATATTGCGTGCAACCGATTCGTGTACTCCGTTAGTAACACGTGGTAACGGTAATGTTGCCATTCCGTCGAGATCGTCCATCACGATTCGCGATAACGTTCGGCCATCCGACATTAGTTCGTCCGGTGGTCCGTCCGTGAAACAAACTAAAAGCAGTTTAATGAGGTGGAAAATCGCTAGAAATATGCCTATCGTTGAAACACCTTCGTCGGTTAGACCTCGATTTACAGTACCCGGTCGAGCTAGTATTGAAAGATATGCCAAACTCCCTATAAACGTGCCTAAATCGAGAAATAACGACGCTATCTATCGGAAGACGTCTTAATTAAAAAAAGAAAATTATTTTAAGGGTTAAATAGTGTTTTATTTTTAAATTTGGAATTGTAAAATAATCGCGTAAATTTTTCATAGTGCCGGATTAATTAACGTTATTATTTATTAGAGTATATAAAATTCCATTTGTTTTTCACTTTTTTCTTTCCAGCGAATTAGTTGATTTTTTTTCTTTAAAGTTTCATCTCAATAAAAAAAGTCTAAAAATGTTTTTTTTTTTCTTTTTATTATAGCCTCTGTAATAAAAGAACCTACGATCGGTTATATAATCTTTTTCTTAATTTATATTTAAATAATAGACGCTATTATGTTGCGATGTCAGCTCGTTAAAAAAGCCAGCGGGTTACTTCCTAACACAATTTTTTTTTTATTTCACACGACATCACAAAGTAACATTAATGATATCACATAGTCAACAAAGTGTAACACAAATGAAAGAATCTTTTAAAACCATAATCGGGAACAATTAAAAATTATGCGAAGTTAGATTATCAAAAGATAAAAAACCAAAATATATTAAAATTTGATTTTGCGCATGAATAAGTACAAAATTTATACAATTAGAAAAGTATAACAATTTTTAAAATAGTTAAGTTATGTTTCACAATTTACACAAAACAATGCTCCGAAAATGAAACGATCGATTGCATACAAATAATAAAGAAGTTTTAATCACGATAAAAGTTATGTTATTAATGCAAAGTTTTTCGACAATAACGTCATTTTTAAGCACATACAAAAAAGTTACAAATAAATTAACATTATTTTGTAACTTTTTTGTATATGCTTGAAAATGATGTTATTGTCGAAAAGCTTTGCATTATTAAAATAACTTTTATAGTGATTAACTTTGTTTTGTTAATTCATAAAATCACTAATACATCGCAATTATTTTATTTTATTTAAAACGTAATTAAGTAATGCAGAGCGTAATGCAAATTATTAAACATATATTGATCGCCGACGGTGCTAAGCGGATAAGATAAAAGTAAAACGAAATAAAAACACAGTTTAATTAATTATTATAAAAACTTTTTATTTACTCGAAGCTTTTCGACAATTACGTACACAAAAAAACCGTTGTTTTTTATAATTCATAAAATCACTACTCCGCGATATACGACAATATAAAAGTAGATTAAGAAATGAAAAAAAAAAGATTCTAACTGATTTAATTTTAACGTATTTTGTCTTCAAATTTCGTTAATAAAACAGTTCTTTATTTTGCTGCGCGTGCAATATTATTTTGTGATTTTTAGTTATGGATATTCGCAAATGTTTAATAAAGAGAAAACGACTGATTAAATCCCTTTAAAATTAATAACTAATACACAGGAAAAATAATTTTTTATTTAGACTATTGTTCGAAGGATCATCAGCAAATGATTAACTATTTTTATATAAATATTTTCCCAGGCCGAAAAATGCTTATTTTTATATGATAACAGTAAGACTCTCTCTCTATACATATATATATATATATATATATATATATATATATATATATATATATATATATATACCGTATGTGATAATTCATATTAAGCAATTAGTTTTATTAGTTTCCTACTTACTGTGTACAGATAAATTAAACAAATTGTCACAACGAGAACTGAAAATTGTTTTTGTTCTTGCCTTAATGTTTCGAGAATTAATTTTAAACTTATTTTTTGTTTATTTTATTCGTATTTTTTACACAATCGCAAAAATAACTGTAACTTTTTTGGCGTTATTATCTGAAACCGAATTTAGCTTATTTAAAGTTAATTTTAGAAAGTTTTCACATAAATCGATGATTTTAGAAATTCTATCATACCGAGAGAGTTAATTACGAGAGATGAAAGCACAGATCGTGGCAAGTCAAACGCACGAAAGATCGTTAAAATCTGACTAATCGTTCCCCCGAGATATATCAATATACGAATTGCAGAATATCTGGTTTGACGAAAGCTATTTTTTTTTTTTTTTGGCGCCCATTCTGAAATGGATAAATGGATGTTGAACATGGATCTTTATGATCAATATTTGGCTTCAAAATGAATGCAATATATATGTGTGTAAATTTTATGACAGTATTCCGCATAATTTTATTTTGGGAAACATTAAATGAATAAACTACGGCGAATATGAATATAAGCGACAGAAGTATATCTTTATTTAAAAAAGTAATGCAAAGTCGCTTATTCGTACTTATTTTATAAATTTCAAAGAATATAAATTCCAAATTTAAATACGTGTATGTTGTAAATTAAAAAATTATAATACTGCCGAAAAATATTACACCTTTTAGAGCTTTACTCTGCATTTTGTTCTTCGTGAAATCATGTTTTTCGAAAAATGGTTCGTATACTATTAAAAATCGTTACATACATAGCTATACTTTACTCGTGCAGAATTTCTTTCCATACATTAACCGAGTTATCAAAAATATCAATTTTTTGACAAATATCGCTCATCCGTAAGGTTTTTTTAAAATGAATTTTGTAATCTTTCGATCGAATTTTTTCTCTCAAAATAATTCCTTCATTTATTAAAAATACTTTTCGTAAAATGTGATACCTTAAATCGAAACGGTACTCGTACAAAAAGGTTAATTATATTTACTAACACATCTGTAGTAAAAAAAATATTTTATAATATTCGAACGAGACTAATGCGATCGAGCTGAAATGTTCAACTTGAATTTAGGTAACTATCAAGAAAAAGATACAAAAAAAAAAATCGAATTTTCAAAATTTTATTGTGTTACACAGAGCCCAACCCAAAATCAGAGGCCATTTTCAATTACATAACACATTACCTGTATGTGCAAAATTTCATCCAAATCGTTACAGCCGATTCCGAGATGGACGTGTACATATATAAATTCATACATACATTATATTAGAATTGTTCCTTTATTTATATATATATATATATATATATATATATATATATATATATATATATATAACAATTACTCGTTTAAATATATATTTACTTTATTTTTAAAAGCCATTATTTTTCGAGCGTTTATATCTAAGAACTAAATAACTAATAAAATATTTTATTTATCATCTTAACCTCTAAACCAGGGGCGGTTTCTCCCACTGTTGCAGACTTGTGCAAACCGATTCCAAATTGATTAAATAATATAAAACAAATTATTAAAATATGAATTGAAAACAATTTTTTGCTTTACAAAAATTATTTATATAAATAAATTTTTCGTCATGGTTAAAAAAGAATGTTGTCTGTTGAAAATGGAAATAATGTGAGAAGTATTCCAAATCCGATCGATGAAATGCACTGACGGTAGAACTGAATAATGATACAAACAGAACATGTATCTTTGTAGTGATAAAAATCAAATAAAAATCGTTGCTAGTAGATGACTCGGTTTTCACTTGGAGTACAAACTTTTCACATCGACAGTTTTGAATGGTGAAACTGTTCCAGAAATGTTAGACTACGGTCTTCCATAAGCAGTTATATTAGCGATTCCGGTGTGGCAAACCGAAAATCTCATCTACTAGACTGTACAATTGGGTGGCCATGAAAGCTAGATTCACTGCATGAGTTACGTTTAATGCGACTATGTGTTCGCGTATATTCCTAGTAAATACTTGTACCGGCTCTCATGCAGTCTACGAACGCATACAGAATAACAACTTGTCCCGAACATTGCACCCCGGTAAATTAACACGTTTTTCTCTTTCAAATGATGGTGATTATTTTACTCTTGCTTAATATCACGTGTTTTATAGTTTTGGATGGTATTATTGTGCGTTCTTTGATTTTTTGTTGTTTTATTATTTTATCACGTTTTAACTTGTGCGGTCTTTATATATAATCTTCCTATATAATGAACAGTGTCGAAAATATTTTTGCAAATCCCTATAATGGACTATCATATTCAGAGAAGAAAGAAATAATAAAACTAGGACGGTCAGTTCCTGACTTAAATATAATTCAAACAGTTGCTGGCGGTAAGAGAAAATTTAAACGGTTATTTAAAAAAGAAATTATAATAATTGTGAATGGTTATGCGGATGCGACATTCAAAATTTACTATTTTGTTTTCCATGTTTACTCTTTGGGGGTGTATGGACTAAGTTAGGCTATAAAGATGTTAATCATTTAACAACTTGTATTAAAACTCACGAGAAGTCTAAGATTCACATAAATAATGTTCTAAAATTGTCTCTTTTCGGTAATGTCGATATAGATGAAAAATTGGATACTGCTTTTCGGCAGAAATTGTTTGAACATAATGAAAAAGTTAGACATAATCGTTATGTATTAAACATACTAATAAATTGCA
This sequence comes from Coronaproctus castanopsis, assembly GCA_032883995.1. NCBI lineage: Eukaryota > Metazoa > Arthropoda > Insecta > Hemiptera > Monophlebidae > Coronaproctus > Coronaproctus castanopsis. The sequence continues at coordinate 256,434,186 of CM065052.1, forward strand.
TTCGGTTTTGCGGTGTTTTTGAATTAGCTCTCAGAGGTCATGATGAAAGCGATTCATCTTGTAATGCCGGAATATTTAGAGATTTGATTAATTTTAGTTCCGAGTTAGATATGGTATTAAAAAAACATCTTGAAAATGCCACTGTTTTTAAAGGTACATCTAAAACCATACAAAATGAATTATTACAAATATTGTTGGATGTTTGCCAAGATGAAATAACCAAACAGATTACAGATTCTGAATTTTTGTGTATAATCGCAGATGAAACCACCGATGTTTCAAATCAACTACAAATGGCTATTGTTTACCGGTACATGAAAAATGGAAAACCAGTGGAGATTTTGGAGTTTCATTTCTCCTGAAAACCATGATGCACAAACTTTAGCTTCTTGTCTATTAAATGAATTAGAAAAACATAAACTTACCAAAAATCCTAAAAAATTAATCGCTCAAACTTATGATGGAGCATCTGTCATGGCTGGCTGGAGTCATGGTGTACAACCCATAATTAAAGAAACAAATTCATGTGCTGAGTTTGTGCATTGCTATGCCCATCAAATAAATTTAGTTCTTATGAAGGTTACATCAATAAATAGAAATGTTCGATTTTTTTTTTCCAAGTACCTTTTTTCCAGCAGTCCGCAAAGAACTGCAGTACTTCACGAAATAGTTAAAAAACGTCTACCGCATGCTAATACAAGATGGAATTTCACTTTTCGAAGTGTTAATACAATTTTTAATAGGAGAAAAGATATACAATGTATGAAAACAATTCTAAAATCAGATAATATTAAAAATGAAAATACAATTGCTCAGGCCAATGGCCATTTGAAAATCGTTGTAAGTTACAGTTTTACATTTTAGTTATCGCTTTTTGGTAAAATCATGCCTTATGTTGAAATTTTATTTGGACAGTTGCAAAGTAGGGATGTTAATGTTGCCTTATCAAGAAAAGCAATTACATTAATTGAGGCAAATATAAATAAAATTAGGGATAGTATTGATACAGACTTTGATGTTTCACAAACCGAATCATCTGCAAATAAGCGGATGAAAATTGACTATGCTGGATATAAAAGAGAAGCAAAGGAAGTCTGTGATGTCATAATTTCCTAAATAAGGGACAGGTTTACTTTCACTGGGCATTTAGTGGCCTCGTCTTTATTTTTACCAGAAATGTTTCAACAGTATGCTATCCAATTTCCAAATGAAATTTTGAAATCAACATGCAAATCATATCCATTTTTAGACGAAGCACAACTCAAGAATGAACTGTTTGCTATATATAACGTTGAATAATTTAGATTTCTGTCCGGATCCGTTAGCTTGTGTGAATTTATTGTAATAAACAGTTTACACAAAACATTCAGTGAATGTTTAAAATTACTTAATATTATTTTGATAATTCCAATGACCTCTGTGGAAGCGGAGCGATGTTTTTCCACTTTAAAACGGATTAAAACCTTTTTAAGAAATACAATGTCGACAGAAAGATTATCAGCTCTATGCTATCGATAGAGAAGAACCTAATTATGGATATGGTAAATTTTAATGAGAGATTAGTAGAAAAATCTGTTTCCCAAAAGCAAAGACGTATGGATTTTGCATTTCAATGATAACTAAGATTAATTTTTTTAAAAATATATAATTAATTTAAAATTTTATTACTTAATTTTACTGCAGACTGAAGCGTATTTATTTTATGTGTATGTGTATTATTTCTTGCACTGAACTGATGTTAAAGCAGTGGCAAATTTAAGTAGTTTAGATGTTAGATTCCCCTTAATATCTTTAGATTTCGAATGAAACACTGTGATACAAGAGTGTATGTAATACTTGTTAGGTTTTAGTAAGAATAATCTGAATATTATATAATATGATACTGGAACTATTACTGGAGAAGATAATTAGGTATAGGTTCGTGATCAGTAATCATATGTTAATATAAAGAGAATTAGGAGAGAAACTGTGCAACCCCTGGTTTTAAGACTCACGAGCCGCCACTGCTCTAAACGACGATGTGTGTTAAAATTATAAATATTCGAAGTACAATATATATATATAATAATCATGAGCATTTTTATTGCTCAACGTCGTAACTAGCCCATTGTACGCTATTTTTGTATATAATATCGGACAGCAGTCTAATTAGGTAGAACGCGGGTCGTACGCATATTATACGGAGTCGCGTCTTCGTGATAAGAGTTATGTGATGATGGAAAATTTTATGCCGCGCTATATATATATATATATATATATATATATATATATATATATATATATATATATATATATATATATATATATATATAAGGTCTATATGTCGAATACGTACAGGTCATATAAGAACTCCGGAAACATTATACATACTGGGTATAATATCGAGTAATTTATGTAAATGCAGAGAAATTAGCTCAATTGAACATATAACAGAAAAGATTTATTAAAAAAAATTATTACAATTTTATACGACTACGCCAATAACTTTATTACAGATTGTACACAAACCAGATGGCTTACACGTTATATCGGTACGTGAAATATAATAAAATAATCGTATTATATATAATCGAATTGAAATTGAACTAAGTAAACTAATGGTCAGATAACGAGAGCAAAGATGGAAAAATATATATATATATCTATATTATGTCGAAACTAGATCACTCGCTAATTTTAAACTATAGAACTATAAATGCATACTGTTTTGCGGCGAAACTCAACTTAAGTGCAACTGTTCGTACGGCATATTTTATCCAATATGTTTCATATTTGCTTTTGTTTACGATTTTTTAATAATTGCGTACGAACGAATATTTGATAAAAAATGTACCCGTAGGACGTTTCTGCATAAGAAATCTCTAAAACATTCGCTCTATGTTTCACATTCGGCAATTGAGTTTTTTTTTTAAATATACACATACATCAATTTCACGTTAATTCCGCACAATGTAGTTTTTTTTTTTTAAATGGCTTGAAATAAAAACGTTTAATTATTTTTCAATTTTCTATATAAAATTACATTTTCTTCGCTTAATTCTACATTACGCGCGGTAGATTCCCCGTACGTTTCCCAGCTAGGTTTCATATTTCGCCAAAGTCTGTTCGATTTCGTTACGTTTAATTTAGTCAACAATTTACCGGCTATATCCGGTACTATCGGTTGTAAAGCTATTCCGCATATTCTTAGCGTTTCCATTGTAATATGAAGAACGCATTTCAGAATTAATTTATCGTCCACTTTTTTCAATTCCCACGGTTTACTATCGGTAAAATACTTATTAGCCGACGCTAATGTGGACGCGATCAAATCGACTCCTTTGTAAAAATTAAATTCGTCGTAATGTTTTCCGACTTCATCGGCCAAAGACGATAAACGATCGGTCAGTTTTACTAGATCGTCGCTACCGCGTAATTGCAAATTGAAGTGTCCTCGATCGAATACCGGATAAATACGTGCGGGATTGACAACTTTCCCAGTACATCTGTTCAATAGATTACCTAAACTGTTTGCTAATTCGGCGTTTAATAAATTTCTAACGCTCGCTTCGACGTAATTTCCGTTACTACGCGGAACTCCTTCTCGCAGTAGAAAATATCGCAGACCGGACGCGGAAAATTCGTTAATTTTCTCGAACGGATTTACTACGTTATTTTTCGATTTCGACATTTTTTCATTATTAACCGTCCAATGCGAATGAACGAACAATTTATTAGGCGGTTCTAAACCGGCGCCTATTAAAAAAGCCGGCCAATAAATACCGTGAAATTTCAATATATCTTTACCGCAAACGTGTACGGTAGGCGGCCAAACGGTCGTATTAGGATATCCGGCTACCGTTAAATAGTTTACTAAAGCGTCTAACCAAACGTATATAATCTGTTTTTCGTCATCCGGCACCGGAATACCCCAATGAATTCGTTCTATCGGTCTGGATATGGATAGATCGCGAGTAGCTTTTTCGTCGGAAAGCCAATCTTTCAATTCTTTACGAAATTTAGAAGGTACTACTCGATTTTCGTCCGTTTCCAGCCAATGTAAAATATCCGGTACGAACGAGGACAATTTGAACATGTAATTATTTTCTTCGATCCATTCTACTTCGTGTCTAGATTCTTTACTGATTTTAACTCGTTCGCCGTTTTCTTTAACGATTTCTTCGACGTTATTTTCCGATAGATAAGCTTCGTCCGGTACGCAATACCATCCGCTGTAATTACCGCTGTATATTAATCCGTTTTCTTTCAATACGTTCCAAAAATGTTGAACCGTTTTCACGTGATTCGCGTCGGACGTCCGAATAAAATTCGTATAGCTAATATCGCAACGATCGAACAAAGATCTATACTCGTCGGAAATACGACTACAATACGTCTCTAACGATTGATTTCTGAAAGCGGCGGCTTTTTGAATTTTCAAACCGTGTTCGTCCGTTCCGGTACTAAATAAAACTTCGCCATCGTCGTCGGGATGCTTTAGAGCGTAAAATCTATATGCCGCGTCTGCGAGCACAGCGGAATAAAGATGTCCTAAATGAGGAGCTGATAAAAAATAAGAAATTTAAAATCGAATAAAAGTGTATTAGCATAAAATCGATAAAAATAAGTAATTTTCGAAAAGTTTGTTTTATATTTAAATATATTAATTCGGTAAAACTTTAATAATCCTCAGCAGTGCCCCCCCTAAAAAAAAATAAAAAAATATTCTATTGTTAAACGCGTCTTTCTAAAACTATATAAATACAAATGCGAAACAGACACGGTTTTCACGAAAACTTGCGAATACTCAGCGTTCGAATTATTAATTTAATGTGTTTAATAAATAAGATAATTTAAAGGTAATCGGTGATTTTTCAGTTATAATCGTAATATTTAATCAAAGGAATTGTTTAGATCTAACTGTCGCACATAAATTAACCGAATCGTCCGAAACAACAATAATTTTATAGTCATGTTTTCACATCTTTTCTATGTATTTTAGCATCGATCTTTTTTTGGTGAAAGATATATTAACGCTTAATTTTAGTACAACAGGCGATAATAATACAGGTACGAAATATGTATCTGTTATTTAAATACGGTAAATAATTTTATGACAGAACTAAACGTAGATTTTGACTTACAATCGTTAACGTAGAAAATTGGCGTACTAATATAAAACGCAGAATGGAGTCGACGACAGTTCCCACATACATTTAGCAAAGCGAACCACGCGATGTTTACGTTTTTAAGAATCGCCATAAGAATTCGAATAAATAAAATTAGAAATTAGTTAACACTATTTTTTATTGGCTATTACCGGTTTTTATCATTGAGAACTGACAATTACTATTGTCATCATGGCGCATTAAATAATCTTAAAAATTATCAAACGATAAAATGGTAATAAAAAAATTATTATTATCGATAAGATAAATAATGTGTGTATAAAAATTTAAATAATTCATATAGAAAATGTTGATCGAAAAATTAAATTACGCTCAACGTGAAATACATATATTAATTAAAATCGCCAGCATCGCTATTAAATATAATAAAAACTAACTTAAAAAAATCATTTTACATATATTTGGGGTAACTGTTTTTTCATTCCTACATGACGAAAAATCATCCAGTTTTCCATTTACGGCGTAGATTAATTGCGTTGTTAATATAATATTTCAGTTATGTTTATTGTTTTGTATTTTAAAATTATTGTTCGTTTTGTTTGATAAATATTCTTTAAACTGCCATTAATTAGCAATTCGTTTACTCCTATTTAAAACGAAGTAATTTTTACAACGTCTTCAGTTATACGTAATAAAGCATCGATATTTAGGTCATCAGCTGTTTCATCATTTTGCGTCGTAATAAAATTTGCTACATTAATGTTTATAATTTTCGTGTTATTATTGAGTAGTTGCATGTATTTATCTATTTACTAAAATCAATGTAACATATTAGTATACTATGCGTAATGTCAATTTATGTGCAATTTTGAGTTAAAATATAAGAGTATTATTTATGTGTGTTTGTGAAGATTCTTATTGAAAGATGAATCCAGGAAATAATGATGATAATGTTGGTCATTTATCCAATGCCGAACGTCGTAGACGAAGAAAAATGCAGAATAATAGAAACTGTCCAGGTTCCAGTAGTTCAAATCAGAGTGATCAAAGTAATGGAATCAACTGTTTACCAGTAGGTCAAAGAGGTAAGCGTAATATGAATAATACGAATCAACTTATAATTATATTTAGATATATTTTTGAATATCTCCGATACATTGTTAAAGTGTGAAATATTTTAATTATTACATTTATATATCTACGATATTAACTTCAGTGTTCTTCATTTCATAAAAAATGTTTAATTTAGTTTTGTTTTTTTTTTTCAAATAGAGATATGATTTTTTACATGTGGAAATGATAAGCGTGCTGGTGTTAATTTCATTTTCTGATACAATTACAATATCTCACTTTCACCATATTATTGTGGTTTATTAAAAAAAAAAATTCGTATTCATCCATTATATTTATTGTCAATATGTTATATTAAAACACATTATTTTTAACGAATGAACGATGTAGTTTTTCTTGTCTATGTATATAACTTTAAATTAAAAGTATTTTCTCCCCATGATAATTTCTACATATTTTCAAATTATGCTTTTTTTTTGTATTTAGGTGTTAGGAAAGTTTTTGTTTGATGTAATTGATTAAATGTGTGATACGTAAACTTAATTATCCAAGTTGTTATAATTATTCATTTTGATGATAATTGAATATTGTGGTAATGAATTCATTACTTATTTCACATAGATTTGTATCCAAAATGTTCTTCGTTTTGGTGTTTACGTTTACTTGTTTTAATTTTCGATTGCTGTTTTTCAAAATTATATATCATGAAAGAACATCATTTAAATAAAATAAAAAATAATAAACTTGAAACGAATGTAAGAAACCATTAATAATAAACTTGTGATAGTAGTAATTTAATGTTGATGTATTGGAGAGTATTGATTTTATGAATTAACAAAACAAAGTTAATCACTATAAAATTTATTACGAAAAGATTTGCCTCAATAAAATAACTTTTATAGTGATTAACTTTGTTTTTATTTTGTTTTGTTAATAATAGTAATCGATACATCTATATATTGAACATCTGGTTATCAAGTATTTTAAATACGTTTTAATATGTGAATAATTTTGTATAATATTGCACTTGATAAGATTTTTATGCAGTTTTATGATCCAATAATATATTTGAGTACATTTTATTATATTTTTTCTACTGTTTTTTATGTATTCTGCGAGTTAATAAATATGTTTAATTGATCTCGTAATTTTTCTTTTCTAGTAGCAGTTTATTTAAGCGTGGATGAGGTACAAATGTTGAATATTATAAAGCATATTGCATTCAACGTCTTCGGTGTAACAGCAAATTAAACCCAATATTAAGGTTTTTTATGATATTTAATATATTTGTTAAAATATATGTTTTATTACATATACGATGATTTAAAAAATGGTATATTTGAATATATCATTTTGTTATCACGTCAATTTTAGTACTTAATCTCAAATGAAGGCTTTGTTCTTTGTGTTTGTTGTATTAATTTTTGGAGTTTTAAATCATAATTTAAAGACTTCGAACAGCTCACCGTTATTATAATTTGCTTGCTTCGTTTATTACAATGAATCGTGTTACTATGGTGACATTTCGTATATGATTGTTAATGAAAATTTGTCCGACGAGATATGATCGATACTGGGAGGTTGCATAATTCTAGTACAATAAGTTTATTAACACGTGCTAATTCATTATTACGAATTGTGAGTTCTATAACTATAGAAGTACCGTTTTTTAACCTCCTTTTTCATACTCGTAACATCATTATCTCATTAAATGACACGCAGTATATCATAATTATCTTATGTTTCCTATTGTCATTCGTTTATTTTCGATTTGTTCGTATGCACTAGATGCAATGCGCTAAAATATTCCACTTTCTAGCCGAATTTATCAGTTTAGTCTTTTAAAAATTATTTCTCAATACGAAATACTAATAAATGTAAAATATAATATTTACAGTGTTTCCTAAATTAACGAATGATAACAAATTTAGTTTTCAAGTTTATTTTAAACATTTTGTAGGTGTACGGTATTTTATTGATGTCTCAATTATTGTTATAAGAGATTCGTTGACTATATTTTATTGTGAACGGACAATTTTAATAACTAGTTTCATTATTGATATATAGTATATCATTTTTATAAATCGTAAAAGTTTTGTTTCAATTTAAAATTTCCTAATTTTTGAATATGCTCGACGTTTACTAAATGATTTTTCATAATATCAAATTTTAATAATGTATCAATAACAACAGCAAGAACGTATATTTGCATATATAAATTAAAAAATTAAATAGATACATAAGTGAAGATTATTGTAATATCTCAATGATCATTTATGATAATGACAAATACTATTTTTTCTTTTTTTTCCCTTCGTTCGTAATTTACGATTGATATACCACAATACAAATAATTTATAGAGGAGAACTCGCCACATTAAGTTTATGGTGCCCTGACCAGTATATTTCAGAAATATAATGTAAATGTGATTATATTTTTCGGCGTGTTCTTTAGAATATTAAATTTATCGGACTCTGTTAATTCAGTGATTGAAATCGGTGTTGCTATATTGCAACCGATATATGTTTAATGTTATCGGTTAAATTACATATTACATATTTTTACGTTAGCCTTTATTTATGTGGTTAATTCTTAAATAAACTGCGTCTAATAATAAATTGGTTATTATAATAATTAGGCATAAAGTACAATGTTATTTAATTGGCTGTCTTTATTTTAAAAAAAAAATACTTAAACTATTATATTTATCTCTTAATTTTTAACATGTTGTAGCATACTAACCGTCCAACATTTTAAAAATTGTTTTAAAGTTCATTTTTTCTTTTTTATCTTCATGCGAGTAGTATGGATGATCGTAATTTATGTTTCATTGTTATTTATGAATATATGGTTATAATGACGATTGTCGTATAATTAATTGTTCAGTATTATTTTATTAACTAAACTACCAAACGTTCTCTATAATAATATTGATTATGTCGCCATACAGCGTGTGTTAGGTAAAATTACACTTTGATGTAGGATCAATCGCTTCTTATAATTTAGTCCATTCCAAGAATGTTACATTGATCGTATATAATTAAACTGGTTATAGAATTTCAAATTATTTATGAATACATCTAATTATTTAGCTTGAGTGGCCAATTGAATATCTAAACCAATATGCGTTAAATTTAGTTATCTATGTTGTAATTTTCCGATAGCACGTAACTAGACTTCAAATCGCGAATGCTTAAGTTATTATTACTATTAATGTATCTATGCCACGCAACTACGTCCTGGCTGCTTCGGGAACTTCATGTCTATCTTGAAATGTCCCTCTAAAAGTTCTGTTCGGACAGTTGTGTATGATATGCTCTTTAGATTTTTGTGGGTTACTGCAATCGCAAGCGACTTCATTCTTCAATTTCCACCGCGCTAGCAGTTATTACATCATCCTTTTTTTGTATTGATATGGTTTAATTTGTACCCAATCCATGCGAGGAAGCTCGAAACCGTTTACTGTAATACCAGTATAAGTGATCAGCTTCGGATGGTCGGGGTTCCGCATGTTTCACTGTTTTCGCCATTCTTGTACGTTGGTTACTAAGCTGTACCAAATGCTGCTTGACTTCAGTTGTTTTGTTTTGAACGCATAATTGTTTATGGGGGGGACTCGGATTATTTTTGTACTTTTTTTCTGCGGATGTTAGGAGGCGTTATTACAGATAGCCATTGAATAGGCGTTGACAATACCGTTTCAGCAATTAGCTTCGTTATATTTCATTGTGTATCAAGAAGAGTAAATCAAGGCTAACGTTGCTGTTCTAAGTAACAGATGCAGCAATGCCCCGTGATGTACAAGTAAATTTTTGTATGATGTTGTTTCTAGTTTTTTCCTTGGCAGTTATATTTCCTAAGTGTTTTTAGGTGCCTGTCCGAAGTGCCACCAAGATATTTGGGGAGCGGTTCGTCAAGTTGAATAATTATAGCCGTTTATTTATTTCCTAATATACCTAATCATTTTGTAATGAAACTTCGCTTTTGTTTCTAATTAGTATTGCTAGTCGTGAATAAATGTAACAATTTTTACATTATCTGGCGGTACGTTGTAAATTTGAGAGAACACTGTAATCCATTTTATCATGTTGTTGCTTATGTTTTCTAAAACTGTATATCCTATGTCAAAATATTGATTTATGAAATTATGCTAAATTTTTTAATATCGAAAGTCAATGCATGGACGTTTTTATTGTTGAATGTTTTAATAGTTTTTGTAATGGCTATTTCGAACAATCTGATTGATAATACTCCGCGACGGTTTCCATTGATTTTGCTTAATGACGAGTACTAATAAAAACGAAATCCATCGAACGTCTTCAAGCCATTTTTCGGGCTTTTACGTATTTTTTCATATTTTTATTGTGATTTTATATTTAGTCAATATTTTTTTTTTTTTTTTTTTTTTTTTTTTATGTCGCTTTAAATGAACATAAATGTATAATATTATAATACTGATGATACAGTTTTTGTGATGTGTTTTCGACTGTTATTTATTATTTAATTTAAACGATTTGTAAATTTTCAGTTATTAAACGTAACTAATCAGAATCATTCGAGAAAATTATAATGTTATTTTTTTCACAATGTTTCTTATACGACATATGAACTTTTAATGTTTGTACATTTTTCTAGTAATGCAGAATGTTTCGATATTTCAATAACGATGGTACATATTCGAATAAGATTAACCGTATTTTATTTATGACGGTTTCACACTATAAAATTTAAAATTTTTGTGTCAAACTTTGATCAACGTGCGATTGAAAGGTTATTTTTAATTTTTTATTTGTTCCGTTTGCGTATCTTTAGTTTACGCCGAATCAGACGGCAATAGCGGCGATTGTCCAGTTTGTTTAATGCCGTATTTATATCCGATAGTCTTGCCGTGCGGCCACATGTTTTGTTACTTGTGCATCAAAGGTATCGTTCGATCGGGTGCTTCGGACGCAGTTGCCGCTACTTGTCCTATGTGCCGTTCTAGTATTCCGAAAAGTGTTACGATGAAGCCTACGTTATACGAACCATTAAAAACCCCGTCTGAAAATGACGCTACCGAATATAAATGGTTTTACGAGAGACGCAAGAAGAATGGTTAGTATTTTAATAATTTTTAATTCGAACGCGCTAATTTCGATTTTTTTTTAATATATATATATATATATATATATATATATATATATATATATATATATATATATATATAATATATATATATATAATATCATCGTTAACATAGTATCATGTCCGTTACCGAACATCGGCTAATATTTTGCTAATTCTTTGTCCTATCTGATGCATTCCGGAACAGTTCAACTGTATTTGCGTTATATCACTGCGCTAAGTTCTGCACCTACGTCGTTCTTCTTCCGACGTTCTTTCACGCGATCTCTTTATTTTTAAATAATAACAATAACGTTTATTTGACGTCTGATTTACAATAATAAAAAAAATATATGACACAATCGTTTCGAGAATAATGCTTATTCCTTAATCGATGTTAAAAATTAATTTAAAAAACGCGAGTAATAATTATATAAAATATAGTGCAAAGATTTTGATAGGAAAAGTTTATAAAAGAACCTACTATCCGGCAGAAAGGAAAACCCCTAACCTTTCTTACGATGTTATAGAAATTACATGAAAATATAACTCGTTTACATATATAAAACTAAAAGTAATGTAACAAAAAAACTAGAGCTTGTAAATTCATTCATCTAATAAAACATGTTCGACCCGCCTCTGTTTATACTTTTTATAACGAAGCATTCATCGATCAAAGAACTTCCGCGTTTTCGTTATAAAATAACATAATCCATTGTATATAATTGTACCGTTTCGGGTGGTGCATTATACAAGTGTGTCCAAAATATTTCAGTTTTCTATGTTTCACTTCTTTCACTATTTCTCTACTTTTATTTAAACGACGCTACTCACAGCTTCTTATCTTGTCAGTCCATTTTACTTTAACAATTCTGCGATATAGCCATATCTAGTTTTTTGTCTAACGTCTTCAACCTCATACATCAGTACCGAAAATACAAAATTTACCATTCTTATACATACATATCTTTCGTTGACCAAATGGTATGTACAGCCAGGCATATATATATATATATATATATATATATATATATATATATATATATAAATATCGAATTATTTCTCATAAAAAGAATACGATTTATATACATCTGCGAGATAATATCGAAGATAAACGTCTCAAAATGTTTTCATAGTTATGTCAAGAAAGTTATTTTTAAATTCGTTCGTTTTAAACGGAATGTTCGTCATTTATTATTCGGTTAATTTCCAATTATTAATTTTTGTATTGATTAAAATATTCAAATGATTTACGCGTGCGTAATATACAGTGAACTCACCGATTATCCGGGTTAATCACCGGGATGGGAATCGCACGGATAATAGAAAAATACGGATAATCCGGAAAAATTTAACATCAGTACAAAAATATAAAAATAACTTACATTTTGACCTCTATGCACTTGACCAGCTATCCTGACCTAGCCTAATCATTTACAATACGGTCGGCGAAACCGGACAAAATTATATAATCGTGAACATGTTTGCCTTTATTTTTTTTTTTTTACGATTCCCAAATGAGCACGGATAATCGGAGTTCACTGTATATATATTCGCGTTCTTACACGTAATATTAAATGCGCATCGACGAATATACTTGTAACTACGTTGACGGATTATTTTTTTTTTAACTATCTTTATGTACAAATATATGAATTAAATTTCGAAATTTTTAGTCGTAATGTCGTTCAGCGGGGAAATTATTTCTTATATCTTATATATGCTAATCGAAGGAAGGTGTTTTGTAAATATACGAACTCGTTAAAAAGTTCGGTTAAATTTATATTATAAAATATTAGTCTTCATATTAGTCATTTATTCAAAATCGGATAGAATATTTCTGACGAGGTTCATAGTTCGAGCAATAAATTATTTTTCAATCGTGTTTGTATCGTCTGTTCTTTAAAGATTTTACTCGTACTTCTTCTTTGTGATTTACATGTAGACGATAAAACTTTTCTCGTTACCGCAGTTTCATAAAAAAAAATTCTAAATTCGTGCATAAGCAGATTTTTGTTATTATGGAAAATTATTGATTATATATATATATATATATATATATATATATATATATATATATATATATATATATTATAAGTAAAAATGACGCAATTTTAAAAATAATTTTTAACGAAGCTTTTCACTAATTATACCATTTTCAAATTAAAATAATAATAAATAAGTGATACACAATAACAATAATAAAAATAATATATAAAAAATATATATTTGACTAATAACAACTAAATATTTAGCGCATCTAGTTCAAGACTGAGACGATCGTCGACAGGTACGATTATAATAATGATGGGCATCTACTTCAGACTAATTATTCGGTTTTTTATTTAGTCAGATTTTGTTTTAATTCTTCATTAGTTACAATGTAAACACGAAATAAAAATATCCGTAAATGACGATAATGTTATATAACGAATAACAGATATAAAATAAACTAAATGTATTTAAAATAAAGTTTAAAAATATATTTCAGTTGAAGAGTAACAGATAATCTAGAATTATATGAACTTTGTGCAGTAAATCATGTAATTATACAGATTTTTAAAACTGCATCGATAAATTGAATTTAATACAACGTGAGTATATGTAATCGGTGTTTTCCAAAATCAATAATTTATTCTAGTAAAAATATAACCCAAGGATCGCCGTTTTCAAAATATGACTAATTTTCAGTCGGTTCTATTAAAACCGACTAATGTCGACATTAATTACTTACTGTCAAACTCTTATTATTAAATCCGAAGTAAACTTTGATAAACGCAGTAAAAAACGCAATAAAATATTTCAGTCGAACCAAAATAACCGAATGATAGAACCTAATACAACTAAATTCAATCTTATTTACGTCGTCCGATTTAAAAGTAGTCGGTTTTTTATTCTAAAGTACATCACACATTCACACGCACTTCTCAGCATACGATGTTCAAATTAAGTAAAACATTAAATTTATTTATATAGACGAAATAACATGTTTAATTTATAAATGCGTGTAAACTTCGTGCATAAAGAAAGAAGAATATTTAATAAATTGTTTAAATTAATAAACAAATTAAAAAAAAAAAAACAGAAAACGACTGATTTATAGTCGATTATGCCTATCACTAAAACAAACAATTTTCGCATCAAATATTAAAGACCGTAATATACATATGGTCTTTAAAACTAATTCGTCGTCGAACGTTACATTTAATAAATTATTTTTATTTCTTAATTTTATTATAAACTTTTCTAATCATTTTGTTTTTTGCCCCTTTATATTATATATATAGTTTCGATTAATATAGGGTGGCCCAGAGGAGAGTGACGGTTTTTATTTTCGAATAACTCAAAAACTACTGGAAAATTTTTTTAATGAAATTTTATTTAAAAATAGGTAAACGAGAGAGATTAGCTTACAATCATTTATGGAACACAATATTGTTCAAATGACCGCCATTTACAACAGTGCATTCATTCAGTCTTTTTAAAACATTTTCGAACAATTTTTCGGCCATTGAATTTTTGGAAATTTCTTCAGAAATCCGATTTCTCGGATCCTCTAGATCTCGCGAACGTGTTAGGTATCCCCACAATTCGAATACTACGACGACGAAGTGAGGGAAGTAACGAGTTCGTGATCTCGATATATTCCGTTGACAGTACCAGTGAAAAAATAAGACCTCACTATACTCCAGCCTAGCTCGCTATGTGACAGCTTTTGTTCGATTGAATTCCGATTAGATTCGGACCAGTAGCGGCATTTCTGTTTACGAATTCGGATAGCTGAAAATGAGCTTCATCGCTCGTCGAAAGATTAATTCGATCTCTTCGTCTTCGATTTTTTCAGAATCATTTCAGAAAAAAGTTTTTGTTGTGCATGGCCGGTATTTCCGAAGTTATAACCAGTTCATACGGATGAAATTTCACGTCTTCCAGCACGGCAAACAGATTCTCGACAGGTTTACAGCATGACAGCAGAGCGTTCGGGACTTCGAACTCGATCGATGTTTATTGTGGAGTACGAAGGTTTTTTTCTTTGTCCAGGATGTTTTTTTTATCCGTTGCAGAAGTTGTTTCTCGAAAGTTTTCAACCCATATTAAAATTGAATTGCGAGAATCGCCTAACTTTGAATTTTTGAAACTCTCTTTACATTGTGATCGATTCACGCAGAAAAAACGCTCCTTCTCGTTCTAGGATGCCGTGATAAACGGTTCAAAAAACGAATCTCACGCGTATACACTAAACGTGAAGCACGCGGTTTGCGTTGTAGCGGTATTATTCAAAAAACAAAACCTCTAGGTCATCTTATATTATTAATTTCGCGATTAAATCGTTTAAAATTATTTAAAAAAAAGTTATAATTAATAAGTAAAATATAATTTATTTTGAAAACGTATTAATAACATTCGACGATGAATTAATTTTATAGATCGTATTATTTGTTAATTATAGAGTAACTGTTAAGTAATTTAAGTTGATTTATTTTTTTTTTGAATTTTTCGTTCCTTCGAATTATTACGAACGAATTAATTAAACGTGTGCGCTTGTTATTTATCTAACTCGCCGTATTTTTTTTCGTTTTTTTTTTTTTTCATTTAAAAATTAAAAGGCGAATGATTGTTCGCTGAGCGACATTAATTAAATATTAGAAGCGATCCAGTTTTTCATGGGAGACGCGTATCGGTGTAATTTAATATAATCGTTCGAACAACGTAAATAGCGAAAGATCGAATAGAGCGATTTTTTTCTACCGGTATCGGACAGATATTATCATCTCTCGATAAGATTTTTTATCAATCAAGCGCGCACCGTCGTTTAAATAGACCTTTGTCCGTGTTCTGTATTAGAATTGTCGGCAATGTGTAGTGTTCAGGCGATGAAAAAAAATGTACATTTTATTTTTTGTAACCTTATTATACGTGCAACAGGATGGTGGCAATACGACGAACGAACTAACAAAGAAATCGAAGCGGCCTACACTGTTCAACGTGAAAGTTTGGAAGTTTTGCTATGCGGTGAAATATACGTGATCGATCTTAAAGAAGAGGTGCAATATCCAAAGAATGATCCGCTGAGGAAAAGACGTATTACACGCGGTACTTTAAATCAAATTTCGCCTACGGGTGTTTCAGGAATCGAGTAAAAATCTAAATAATAACATTACACACTTATTAAGCTTACATTAGAGCGTGTAACACACGAAATCCGCCTCGTTATTAATACAAATGCTTCGATCGTTTTTTCTTACTCTGTATTCGTGCATTCGTTTTACGATAATTAACTTTAATAGAAATTACTACTTCTAAGCACTTATTATTATTATTATTGTTTAAAATTCGTATATTCCAATTTTTTCTGTCCATTTTTTTTTTTTTAATTTATTTACTTATTATTTACTTTAATTCAATCTGGTGTACTTACTTATATCGATGTGTGTTAGACGATAACGTTTGGAAAGTTTGAAATTTAGTGTTCGGTTTTATTAATTGTAGGCCCCCCTAAACGATCAAACTTATTTCGAATATATTTGACAAACAAGTAGGCAGACGTGCAGTCTGTATTTGTCAAACTACTATCATTTTTGGTCGCGTTTATTCTCGCGTGTACACTCTTCGAACAACCCTTGATGTACACGCGCACTGTTAATATTTAAACATAAGTAAACACGATTAGAAATAGAGACAAAGCTTTGCTCGCATCGATCCTATGTGTATTAAGAAAAAGAGAACGTTGGTTCAGAGAATGGTTAATGTTAGAAGATAAATATACGCGTGGAATTCACGAAACCTAAAGAATAACATTTTCCGAATGGACGAACAAACTTTTATTAATAAACTGTTCAGCCTCAGATTGGAAAAAAAAATACAGTTATGAGAAAATCGATTTCAGCCGCTCAAAGATTGTGTACAGTCGGTAACATTATTATGGAAATCTGCGAAGCAATAAGTGAAGCGCTGGAAGACAATATTCGAGCGAGTATTATTATCTTCATCAACTTGATCTTCCAAAAAATTGAATTCTTTGAAATACCACAGCGTAGTTCGTCGAACGGCCAGAAAGTTTCGATTTATTTATTTTTTGTTTTGCGTTTATATGTGGTGCGAAGTATATTATTACTATTATTATTATTTTTTTAATTTCCCCTGTTATACTAGGACGAGAAAGTTTTCAATCATTTTTTGAATTCCTTGGTGTCTCTTAATCCATATAGTCTTTAGATTAATTTCCACCATTGCGGAAATTCTCTGCATAGTGATAAAAATTCTTTTTCATTGATATTTCGCGCTGAAACGTCCATCGTATTAAAAATAACATATACTGAATTTTGTTTGTCGAACACACGCGCAGACCTACAAACTTGTTTGTCAAACAAATCGTCTATCAAAATTGTTGTCAAATACATCAAACGCGGTTTTTATATTTGACAAACACGTTAGACAATAATTTGACATACATGTAAAATTTGATAAATTGATCGTTTACAGGGGCCTTAAGTCGCGAATTATAGTTCCTCGAGTTTATTTTGGAATAAAACATTTGTTTTTTTAATTCGAACAATGTGGAGTGCTTTTTTTGGTAAAAAAAAAAAACAAAACAAAACAAATTTAGTTCAAATCACTAAATTTTTGTATATAAAAATATCACAAAGCTTTTCGGCTATTAAGCCATTATTAAGTGGTCGGAAAAAAAATATAATATATACAATACCCTTAATAGTCGAAATGCATTGCGGTCTTTTTTATATATAACAAATTTAGCTGTTTTAGAGTCATACATTACAAAATGTTGACAGAAAATTATAAATTATACAGGTGTTTGTTATACAATAGTGCTCCTTAGGTGAGCTGCAGATAATTGTCAATGTATTTATATAAATAATTATGAGACATTTCACGTCGACTAGAAAATAAAAATTTTTGTTAGCATTGAATTTAATGTGCCATATAGAGTGGACATTGTGACTGAAATGGTTAAATACTTTTTTTTTTTTGTTTATTCGTTATATATATATTTTTTTTTTTTTCTAATCTTTCGCGTTGAAAATAGATCGAAATGATATGAATAAATGATTTGGAATTTGAAAATCAGGGTGTTCACAATTTTGTATTATCTATATTATGTATATATTTATACGACTATTTCAACCGTGCAAATTTATTGTATATAAATTGTTTTGTTTATACCGATTATCTCTAGTTAATTATTACGGTTCATTTATTTAATTTTAATTGTGGATAATATTTTCATTTATTATAATTCTGTATGGTTATATTCCTTTGGTAGGTTGAAATAAATTATACTCGTGTTTAAAAATCCGTCTATTATAAATAATTAATGTGTTTGCAAGTTCGTGAAATTGCGTCGAGTTTTAAGAAATAAGTGCGTGGGGCGATATTCGTGTAAGAAGTCGAAATTATATACTTTATATCGATAGTCGCTTTGCATTTTTAAAATATGAGCGTCTTTAAAAAAGTTTCGGACGGCAGTATTTTGACTTTAATAAACACAAATCGATGCGTGAATTAAGTTATTGCGCGTGTGCAATGATTATGTAGTATTTTAAACGGGTGTAGATAGAGTTATGGAAATTCGAAATATTAATTTTAAGCGACCTGTTTAACGAGTTTTATTATCGTAAATATTGAAATGTCGATTTTGTGACGAAGTAGATTTAAACGCGGTTGATTCGATAAAAATCGACAAAAAAATTAACGATTCAACTTAATTACTAAATTACATCCTCCGCTGAATGAATCTCTTTTATACTGTAACCCTACTATTAATATAATTTTATAATGGATCCCAAGTCGTACAGGTTTTCCACCGAATGAACTAACAGACAAAACAGCTAAAGAAACAGTATTCAATCCATTAACTTCTATATCCGAATCCGATGCAATCGCCTCCATCAAACATAAAACAAAGCATTTTTTGATCTATGAAATGTTATTCCTACAACTAATCACGTTAGAGTTATTTTCATCCTTTGGAGATATATTTTACACATTAGAAAGACACAGGTAGTTCTATCTCGTCTTCGCATTGATTGCATTGACTCGTGGCTACATTATAAATAAAACAGAATCACCATTGTGCGCCTACTGTGTCCGGACACCCTTAACACTCCGACATTTATTACTGGAGTGTCCGCGATACCGACCTCGAAATTTCAGTTTCAATTCAAGCAGTTTTAACTGATAACCCAATTGCAGTGTTTTTCAATTTCTTCGAATTTATGATCAACTTTATATAATATACAGTAATTACCTTCGGGTACTCCTGGTCATAGCCAGTACGTAATACCCCATAAAAAAAATATATATATATATTACAAGAAAAGGACGGACTACGTTTTAAAACAAATCAGAAACTTACGCTCGAAGAAGTTTGTTCAGAATAGAAGAGGCGTAATAAGCATAAAAATTTTCGTTGTAATAATGACTTAGAATGTTTTCCGATTTACGAAGTATTTTATACGTGTAAACGGTACGAACAGAATTTAGAAATTCGGATTATTCATTTTAAACGATCGGTTTATCGAGTTTTCATTTAAACGATGAGCGTTGGAAATCTTAATAAACGATAGATTTTTATAACGAAGTAAAATTCATAATCATTAACGGGCTTTATAAAAATTGAAAACGGACGATTTATTAAGTTAATAAGTTGTTTACGATTGATTATTCTGCGTTGAGACGCGCTACGTTTTTAAGTGAAGTAGAAACTTACGTACACATAGGTTTGTTTAGAATTAGAGATGAGCACGATGCGAATATCAGCCGATAAACATAAAAATATATGTCGCAATTATCGTTCATTCGCGATATTTATGTGCAGAATTTTGCTTCCTCCTTGAATATATTAGTTTTATTCGAGGTCGCGTATAAAATTTCGTATATTCCAATAATGATGTACTTCCAATTGTGTTGTTAACGCGGATTGCTTTATACGAAGTTGTTTTACATTAGTATACTTATGTGATAGTTCGTAAATTATTCCTCGATCATTTCTGTTTTTACGAACAATAACAACGACATTAAATCTTACACACACACACATATATATATGTAATTTATTATTTTCGATATTTTACATTCTAAAGCAAACGTACACTTTTACACGTTCATACACAGAGTTGTTATTAATTCTGACGTCACCGATAAACTAGAATTATCGTTCGTCGATGATTTGCTGTTAAAAACGTACAATAAAAATTCATTACAATCATTTTGTCGGAGAAATAGGTTATAAACATTGAAATAAAATATATATAAAATAAGTATATTTCCGACTTTTTTGAAACGGTATCGTAAGATTTATTACATTCACGTCTCTATACTTAATAGTTGTGTCACCCTATTTAAGCTTCAGATTCAGATTCATGCCATACACAGTTCCGTAGACGCTTAACGACAGAACAAATCACGTTCCCCCGCTGTCTGTGCTATTTCTACGATCGTTTCTAAGCCTGTACAATTTCTACGATTGTTTCCGAGCCTGTACTATTTCTACGATTGTTTTAAAGCCTGTACTATTCCTACGATTGTTTCCAAGCCCGTCCAAATGCCGTATGTTTTTTTTTTTTTATTCATGATGGTTTTCTTCTACCTCGTTTTTGTTTTCCTTCAATCATTCCTAATAATATAAGCTGCAGAAATTTATAATTTTCTCCGCGCATCAGGTGATCAAAATAGATTATTTTTCGCCGCTTAATTGTCTAAGATTGTTCATTTCGCTTGAGATTTTTTGAGTACTTTTTCAATTTTTTGGGTCCACGATATTTTCAGCATTCTACGAATCAGACACATTTTACGTTTTTATTGATTTTGTTGTGTATGTATAGTTGCTTCGGCTCCATATAGGATATAGCATTGTATATAAATATAATTCTAATGTCGGTGCGTTATCTGTTGATAGATTTTTCATTTTCTGGAAAGCTGTCTTTGTGTAAGCATATTTTGACTTCGATTTTTGGATCGAGTTTTTCTGTTAAGCGGCTCCCAAGATATCTGAACTCCTTTACTTATTTAAGCTTTAATAATTAAAAAAAAAAAAAAAAAAAACATTCAATAAGTAAAAAGGTTTTAAAAATAATAAAATTCTGGAAATATTTTTACTACATATATCTATTTAAAAAGTGAAATTTTGCGCGATATTATTGTTGAATATTTTACCGGATATATAGGAGAGGAAAAAAGTAAATACGAAATTTAAAATATCGTGTGAAGAAAGAAAAATTTAGAAAAAATAATTATTTTCCGTTTATAAATACGGTCAGGTTAAAATAATAAACTCCCAAATTATTTTCCATTATTTATTTGCGAGTGTCATTTTATTGACGGGTTTCGGTCCCGGTGTATCTTATAGAGTACGTGAAATTTTTATGGCGCGTGAAACATCTGAATGATTATAAAAATATTTATCGTATAAACACATCGATAGAAATTATTTAAAGTCTTAAAAAAAAAAAATAATTCGATATAAAATTAATAATTTTCTTACGAAAATTCGATAATGTTTATCTAGTGGGTTAATTGATTTCTTTACTTATACATCTTTTTAAAAATAGTTACCTATAATAAGGGTGTAAATGATTCAGTTTATTTATTATCTGGGTTTCGATAATAGCGTTATACCGAAATAATTCAGATCAGCGACATGTACGCAATTTATATTATATATTGTATTTCGCTAAAACGAATTTTTCTTTAATCGTCTTGTATAAAAAAATCGATAATGCGTGACCGAATTCTCGAATATATAAATATTTCGCAACCTATAGATGTGTAAAGAAAAGACAAAAGTGTAATTAAAATCGCTAAATTTTATAGATAAAAACACCACAAGCCTATTTCGGCTATTACGTCATTATCAAATGGGTGTAAAAAAAATGGCATATAAAAATATATACCATTTATAAAAAATATACAAGAGAAAAAAACGGAAATTAAATAAAATGTAAGAAAATACTTAATTTAGATGTACAATATTGCGCAAAAAGAATAGCACCGTGGAAAAAAAAAGATTTGATTATAAAATAATCTGATCTGATAGTGAATGTGATAAACAATTTGTTGTAATATTGTACACTTAAAAATTAAGTACTTACATTTTGTTTTATTTTTCCTTTTATATTTTTCGTAAATTGTATATATTTATATATATATATATATATTTTTTTTACGTCCACTTGTGATAATGGCTTAATAGCCGAAAAGCGTTTTGCGATCTTTTTATATATAAAATTTCGCGATTTTAACAACTTCCACATTCCACGCTGTTCAAATTACAGATATATGTGTAACATCGTTCGTAATTTTATATACGAATTGATGCGTATTGCATCGCGCAATTAAAGAAAACGAGTTTAAAACAAATTATTCGGACAAATAAGAGGTATGGCTCATTAACGAGTGCCGCAATATTCTCTTTATAATTCCCAACTATATTCGAATTCGAATAAATAGTAAAAATTGAATCGAGGATCATTAAATTATAATTTTATTATTAAATATTGACATAATGATGAGCATTAATTTTCTATAAATTCGCAAAATAACGAACATTTAACGTAGTCGAATAAAATAAAACGCTTTCAATTTTCTATATTACGACGTGACGTACTATTTAAATTGAAGGAGCAAGGAGGAACATTATGCGAATATAGTGTTTATACTAATATCTTACGACGAAGTAACCTCTATATGCGTGTTAGATGTTATTTGCAAGTGTACTTATATTTGGGAGCAATAGTCAGGATGATTGTACGTAATCGTAAGTGAAAATTTTAATCGCATCTTAAATGTCGAATAAATTTTTATATTAAACATTAATGTTTGTTAGTTATAGTGAGGACTGTAAGGCAAGGAATACTTCATTAAAATTCGTGTAAGTTAATTAATAATTGTTCTCATAAATGTCATCTCTATTATCATTATGTATTAAACATAAGTATATTTTAGTTTTAAGAAAAAATGAAAAAATACATTAACATTTAGTTAAGTGATTGCTGTCATTATAAATATTATCTCAACAAATATAATATCTATCGTCATAACTAACGTTTTTTTTTTTTTTTTTTTTTTTTTTTTTTTTGTTTTTTTTTTTGACCCCAGTCCGACGAAGCCGATGGGGCAAGTTTATTAGGTTACTTGTGTTCAAAAGACATGTTGTGTGCTTATTATATTATATACAAATTGTAAACTAGAGTCATGTGAGTAAGGTGCAATGTGTACTAACAAGTTAACACAGGAGACGAATATTTAATCGAGTAATATGCAGTGGTGATGTTTATACTTAGTCACCATTGCATTAAAGAATTTCATATATACGAGAGAATATTTTAAAAACAAAACAATTACATTACCTAATTTTAGTTATATACAATTATAAATTAACAAGTTATATTTGAAACAGTGTTGGTAATTAAATAAGAATAAGAACATTAACGTTATTATCATTGTTATTATTATTATAACTATTAATCATTATTAAAAATATAGTGAGTATACCTTAACAATAAAATATACACAGTGGTGTAGCCAGACTTGGTTGAAGAGGAAGGTTTAAACAAAACTAAATTATAACAGTAAACTCGAGTTAAATCGAACTTTAAGTAAATAACCAAAACTGAAGTGGGTTAAACCCCAATAAGCAATCCAACTCGCCGGAGTTATTTTTATACTTATTAAATATCGAATATGTAATTCTATTAGTAGACGGCAGAAATATTTAACGTCACTGGAACACACTAATAGTATGTTATTGAGGACAGAGGGAGATGTTTACAAAGTACAATAAATTCCGCGGGAAAAAAACCCCGATAAATAATGATTTTATATTTTTTGAAGGAATAATACATAGTAATACTTAACTAAATTTAAAATCTATTCTTCGCGTTTTTCTACAAAATTCTTCTAGTACCTCCTATATTACAAAATTATTTATTTACTTCAAAAACAACGAAATTTAAATAAAATAAATGAAAAAAAAACTGCATTTAACAACGAGTATATATTTTCTTATTGATTCCAAGGGGGGTTCAGACCCCCAAAACCACCCCCTAGCTACGCCACTGAATATACATACTTATTATTATTATTATAATAGCGTAATTTACACACACATATATATATGATTTTCTTAAATATATAACGTTTAAAATCATTTTCCTCTGTTGTGTTTATTATAGCTGTTTAACTTATTATATTGCAACAACTAAGTTGCGGCATATGTCTACTTAATGATTTTTTTTCTGCTTCCCAATAAATTTTACGTCGTCTATTAATTACTTAAAGGTGAAGCGGTCATTACATTATGTTTTAATAGAAAATAATTATAGGAATATTTTATATGTGTATATCTTATATGTGCAGTATTTTTTTAATGTTTTATAAATAAAATAAAATAAAAACACAGTTTAATCACTAAAAACGAATTTTTTATTTGCGCGGAAATTTTCGACAATTACGTCATTATCAAACGTACACAAAAATCGTTATATATAAATTAACTGTAATATTTATATAACAACAACTTATATATGTGTGTGTGTGTGTGTGTACTCCGATATATATTTGATTAATTCATAGAATTTTATTTTCGGTCGACAGTGCTTTATTTTCATTTTTAATATATATATATTAGTCGAAGATATACATTGTTAATTATTTATCGTTCGTTTAGTTTTGTTTCATTTCAATTTCGTAACTTGTGTAAATTTTAAAATGATAACTGAATATTTGCAAGCTACATAAAATTGTTTAAAGATGAGCTGATATTCTGAATTTTTATTGATCTGTCTTAAATATCGTATGTCATCACATTCCTGTTATATTACGTCGTTTCTTCTTTAATTATGATTTTTGTTATTTGCTTTTCTCTTTAAATTGGACGTTTTTTTTTAACGACACTGCGATATATGTAAATGACTTAATCACGTTTTGTACGAACAATCTACACCGGTCAGTATATTACAGAGAGCGATTTTTACAAAAATAACAAAAAACAGTAGTTAATATCGCTAAATGTTTATATAAAGAAAAGGCCCTAAATCAGCTATTAAGTCATTATCGAGTAAACGTAAAAAAAAAAATAAAATATATACAATTTATAAAAAATATAAAAAGGAAAATATAAAAAATATTTAATATAGATGTATAAATTAAAAAAAAGAAAAAGCAATTATAAAATTAGTTATTTATATTCACTATCACATTATTTTATAACTGTGTTTTTTCACCTCGATATTTTTTGTAATCTGTACATCTGAATTATTCTTGCATTTAATTTTATTTTTCCTTTTATATCTTTTTTTTCTATATTGTATATGTTTTGATATAATTTATATTTCTTTATGTTCGGTTGATAATTGAAAATTAGGCGATTTTAACTAATATTTCGTTATTTATTTAATAAAAATAGAATGAATGTTAAGCGATATTGACGAGTAATAACTAGGCTCGCTGAATATAATCGAATATAATTAATTAAGTCGGTAACTACATAAAGAAAATAATTTGTGCTAATCCTTCGATGTCGTACACGATCGACATTATTCACCCTACTGCCTACTCTTCTATTTTACGTACAATTTGATCGACGATATGTTTATTAAAAATATACACGGAACTTTATAGCAGATTTATGTTTATCGTCTTCCTTTCCACGATTTTGACGTCACGTTTCACCGACGTGATGTAAAATCATTTTTTGTCCTTTCCATTATTAATATCGAGGATTAACCGAAAGGGCTAAAAGCAATTATACCAAGGATAATTTTACAATTTATCCGATAAAGTATTGTACGCTTCTCGGCGCACGTTTTTCAAGGTATTTATAATAATAAAAAGAAAGATATATGTTTAAAAAATAAATCGGTAAAATGACCAAAGTAATTAATTATTCGTGAATGTACGACAAAAAAATGATAATTTTGATAGTTTTACTTTGTTGATTTGTAAAATACGTTCCGCTTTGTCTATAAATTGTTTATCTTTTTCTTTGCTACTGATTTTATCAAATTTGGCCAGCTACCGACCGCAGAAACATTACACGCATAATTTCAAATTATATTTTCCTTTCCTACACCGAAAAATATTGTTTCATTCTTTTGTAACGTTTTTGCATTCTTTCATCCGTCCATATTGTTCTAGCAGCACACGATTCCTTCAAATTAATTGATCCTTTGTTCAAAATTAATTTCTTTTATTTCCGCTTCACATACGGAATATATATATATATATATATATATATATATATATATATATATATATATGTACTAAGTTATACTCAGATTGTTGTTTATGGAAGTGTATTTGAGAAATTTATGAATTTAAATAAAATGATTTTTTTTCAAGTTCAGAATTTGTAGCGAAATATGTTAACTATTATTATTATTATTATTTTCGTTTTATAAAAACAAAGGATTACTTCACCATTTTTACTCGGTTCATTTCTGATGCTATAGTAATTTAGTTGTGTAATGTTTTTTCCCCTTAATTTCAAAGAGATTTATTTTTTTATTACTTAGCGTTATCTTTTGTCAAAACTAGAAATTTGTACTTTCACATTACCTCCTATGATAGTGAACATAATTTATTGCGCTATCTGTTTTGTCGTGTTATATTCGAAGAATTTTATTTCCCTCCGACGCTTTTAATTTTGAACTCCCAAATATGCGTATATGGATTATAGCTTTTCTCATGAGATACTTTTAATCTGAAGTTCTAAATGTACACACACACACAACACACATATATATATATATCATCATCATCATCATTAGTCGAATCAGGTCTTTGACCGGTTGCAGTCTCCTTTTCTATTCGCCTCTATCTGCTGCCGTAATTTTTAAATCGCGATAGGTATCCATTTCTACACTATCCACTATTTGTTCGGTGTAGCATTTTCTTGGCCGGCTTCTACTTCTTCTACCTTCTATCATGCTTTCCAATATTTGTAGGGCCAATCCACCGTGTCTTATCATATGACCTATCCATCTATTTCTTCTCGTGCAGAGGTGGTTATAAAATTCTTTTCTTCCTTTCACTTTTCCCATAACGTTCTTGTTTAATATTTTTTCAGTCCATTTGATCTTCATCATGCGTCTCCCGCACCAACATATATATATATATATATATATATATATATATATATATATATAATTACTTTTCTCATGACGTTTTTAATTATAATTCATAAATATTTATATGGTTCTTATTACATTCCTCGTAATAATTCTAATTCTTATACATACATGCAGTTCCTCATATTTGTTTATATTCAGATTTTGAAAATTATGTTACATTTTACAACGAATATCTTGCAGCTTTTATTTATCAATATGAATATTGCTGTCTCATAACTGTTATAATACTGTAAAAATAAGCATTGCGTCATGTTTAACTTTCTCCACTTTCTTATCGAATGTATTTAATTACGCTATTTGTGGGAGCAGATGATGTTTTCGAACAGTATGTATCGCCTGGATTGAAAATCAAAAAACCGAACTTTAAAACTTTAACGTTCAACAATACTTTTTTTAGCTTAAATTAAAGAAAAAAAAAATTTGGAAAGAGACTGACTTCCTTACGCGATACCAAGTTTCCATAGTTTTCATTTGGATTCCCAGCCATGTCACTCTTCCCGGTAATATGAGGCTATTTACCTAACTGCCAGGGAAGCATGCTTGCTTCCACACATTTCTGTTCGTCTCTTCCTCTCTAGCAACGTAAAAGCTTCCCTGAAATCTCTCAACCAAATCCTGGAGTCGTGTATTAATGAACAAAACGACCACTTTTCTAAATCCGCTATCTGAGTTGTCATTTTCTGTCTGATCAAGGAAAAAATGTGTTATCCTTACAAGACTTCGAATATCCTACTTAAATCTCTGACCCATTCCTATCTTTTTGAATGCGCGGACCCTCTCTGACAAATAACACGGCTGCTTATTCTCTACATATTAACATTTCATCATGCTCTCGCAGCACTTAGAACCCAGCACGGTCTTTTCCTTACCTTAACTCTTATCTGATTCTCCCGGCCACCTCCACAATGTTTCCGTTTCCCGCATTCTCTGAACCTTTTTAATCTGATCTAGGACCAGAGTAAGTCCCTGAGTGTATGCGAAGTGCAGCCGACGCCCGTACTACTAAACAATAATAATAAGCTCTTTTAAATTTCGGACTCGTTTCGGTAGTTTATGCCGATCTAATTAGTCTGGTTATTTAATCGATAAGCTCGTAGAGAATAGCTTATATTCTCAATTTATCTGATTATTCGATGTTTTACTACTTCGAAATTTCACTTGTACTTAATTTCAACGAGGCAAGGAAAAATCTGCTAATAAATTGTCGTAGTTGATTTTCGAACAAAAAGTAAAAATGGCGTAATTTAAAATTTTTACGATATAATTCTTTTTGTATTTTCGATATAGTCGTTAATTTTCTGTTCAAAATATTATGGTCATTTTTAAAAGTTTCAACTCGTTATCTTCAATCGGTTCGTTTTAAAGCTAACATATAAATAAACACGTTTCCATGGAAAGAAAAATTAATTCGATCGAGTCAAACGAACCAGTATCAGTTACAACTAACATTTAAACATATTCTTTAATTTCAATGTCATGTAACGCGATTACTTCCGCATCAAATACGAAATAAAAATCCTTTCGCGATCTACGGAATCCTTACAGCTAACAATCCGACAGCTATCCTTCATTATACTTTATTTCGGATTTTTTGCAGAATAGGTAAGTCTTATCTCAATTCTGTATCGGTCGCGCACTATGTACGCTCGCTGTCATTTATTAGACACCTCTATTTTACACGCTTTACTTGAAGTGCAAAAATTTTATTTAACTGTAGAACAACAAGAGTTTCAATTTCTCCGGAATATAAATATAACAAACTACGTCAAATAATAACCCGAGCAACAGTGCGCGTGATCCCGATAATAAAATAATTACCGTATTAGATGAATTTCTGATTTTAAGTTCGATGTAAAGAATTTTAAATGAATCGCGAGAGTACTAAATTTGTTTTCTTTATATACAGTATATGGCGCACGTTAAATAAATTCGGTTTATAGATAGAAAAAATCGTTTTAAATTTTGTAAATTTCATTTTTAAAATAATTGAAATAGGATGTGCACCTGAAAAAAATCACCTAACCAGACTTGGTTGAAGAGGAAGGTTCAAACAAAACTAAATTATCAACAGTAACACCCGAGTTAAATTGAACTTTAAGTAAATAACCAAAACTGAAGCAGGTTAAACCCCAATAAGCAATCCAACTCACCGGCGTTATTTTTATACTTATTAAATATCGAATATGTAATTCTATTAGTAGACGGCAGAAATATTTAACGTCACTGGAACACACTAATAGTATGTTATCGAGGACAGAGGGAGATGTTTACAAAGTATAATAAAAAAAAAAACGATAAATAATGATTTTATATTTTTTGAAGGAATAATACATAACTAAATGTAAAATTTAAAATCTATTCTTCGCGTTTTTCTATAAAATTCTTCTAGTACCTCCTATATTACAAAACTATTTATTTACTTCAAAAATTTAAATAAAATAAATGAAAATAAAAAAAAAATAGGTTTAACAAATGCAAAATTTAACGAGTATATATTTTCTTATTATCAGATTGATTCCAAGGGGGTTTTACAGCATTTCGAAAGTTAAAACTGATCGGTTAAGATAGCCTTCTAATAATTCTCTTCAACAGTCTTAGTATCTAAATTATACGTAAGCCAATATTCGTTGCTTACAGTTTGAATTATGTTAAATTGTATATACGGTTTTCGTTGAATCGATTTTGACATAGATTTCATTTGCGTCAAAAATAGAAACGAAAAAAAATTTTTTTTTTTATAAGTGTGATTTGTAAAAAAAAAACAACGATAAAGTTACTAGTAAAAATTATTAATTAGTTTTGAAATGGATGCGCTATAGATAGTTTGTTTATGAATTAGTGTATATTTTTTTTATATATATAATTTTTATTGTTGCAATTATTAATAATTTATTTGATCATCCTTCATTATTAAGTTTTTTATAACTCGGCGTAGTTAAAGCTTCGTTAAGGTTATTTAATAAATAGCGATTTTTTTATTGTTATCCTTTTTTTTTGTACTCGCTTTTTATGATGATTTAATCGTAGCATACGGATTAAGAAGTGCACTAAGTTACCTTTCGATCTGACAACCGGTAATGTATCGCATGTTTTTATCAGGACGTCCTCAGAACCTGACCAAAGGATAACTTAGTTCTAAAAACTTTTTCCTCTTGAATTTGTCTTATATGAGACCATCGATAGTATGCGATCTTTTCAGCGTGTGTGTGTCTACAATTCACTTATTGCACTTAGCGCAGCTTGCAAATTTAAACATATTATAAACCTCGACCAACAGGACTTTATATCTCGCTTCCCGAAATTTTTGTACATTCAACCTGTGGCGGACACGTTGTTTTGGTGGCGCGTGTCGAATCTGTCGTTTATTATTCTGCACGAACGATTTGAGGTGTAAATATCTCTCGCAGAGGTGACATGAGTTAGTAAAGATCATTGGTGTCTGCTGTACTTTTGGCTTCCCGAACTTGAATAAGCTACACCAACGTCCTTCTAATCGATGCTATCGCTCAAATTCAGCCAGGTTCTATGCGGTAGAGTCATTGAAAATTGGTGGACCACTCGGATCTGTGTCACCGTGAAATGCCGCGGTGGACATTTGAAGATATTCTATACTTAACGGCATGCATGGCTCTTTCAAATAAACGATTTTCGTTAATACCACCTCGTACAATTGAAAACTATATATATTATACGGGGCGATCGACTAAATCTAAACTAGTTTACTATTTCAACATCTCGAAAAGTGTATACTATGCCGAACTTTATTGAATGCCTCGTCGAAATCGATTACACCTATAAAGGCTATTTAAATTCATAATATGTCCGAATAATAACATGTTCGCGCGGAATATGGTTTCTTTTGTTTGTTTAAAAATTTCATCTGCATAAATGTCGAATAAATTAGAGATCGCGGAATGTAATTAATACTGGGTTTGTAGATCGCATGATATTATAGCGGTTCAATCGACCGGCTAAATCGAAATCAATATGTTACAGTATCTTGAAAGGTAGCAACCTTTAAATCGATAAAACTGTTATAAAGACTTTGAAATTTCGAACGTTAATATTCGTAATATTTTATTTAAAGTCGTATTATTTATTTAATGCCTTATTGTTCATTTAAAGTAAATAGAAATAAAATAGTTTGTCAAATAAGTACATTATCCTTTTGATGGGATTGCGATAAAACTTGATCAGTTTCTCGCACTTGTACGAAGGCCACGATAGGGAAGACTACGCATATATCACACAACTTATAACAGGCGGCGTGCATGTATGCGATAATTTTTTTAAAAACACGATATATACAGAGCTATTAAAAAAGTTCCGCCTGACATTATATTTTAACGGGAAGATTAAAAAATTTACAATTTAATGTATTTCGACGATATTTCTAGAGTTTAATTTCGATTTTAAAATTTATACGTTTAAAATTAAGCGCGCTACGAACGGTAACATTAATGAAGTTATTTATAAAGATTTTTAAAAAATCTCGCTAGCGTAATTTTCCAAATTTCGATCGAACTTATAGAGTTAAAATGAGAGATCGTCCGTGAATTAATAAGAAACGACGTGTTAGCGATTTTAAGCCAAAAGAATTAAACCTTCATTCGAGGTTAATTTTACACCCTTACATTACGTTAAAACGATCGATACTCCTCGGATATATTTCGTTCAGTGCTTACGTACGACGAATTTCACCTAAATAGGCCAAAATTTCTCAAACATATCAAATTTTAAACGACTCGATGTCAAAAAATTCTAAGTTTCATTTTGAACACTTGTCGCAACGCGGATTTTTGACGAACTTCGTCAAATTATGTAAAAAAATAAAGTTTTTGTTCGTTATTTACAAAATTATAGTAGGGAAATAGTTAAATTCGGTATGTAAATAATTTTCTCGTACAATATTAATCCGCCCTTAATGTGCGATGGTGCGCCCATAAAGCACCACTCTTCGACTCACATCCGCTTCATGAATTCGCGTGATTTCATTGCTTAAGGGAATCTCTTCGTCTTCGTTTCTTACGATGATCTGTTATTTAATAAGATTTTAAACTAAAACAAAAAAGGACTGCTTACGTTTGTGAAATTAATTTGTCTAGCCATGAAGTCGGCGAATACAATTCACTTTTCGAAAAGATTTCCACATGAAGAATTTTGATAGAATAGAATATCGTTTTTTTTTTTTTTTAAACGGTGCAACGTTTTATTTTTTTTTCTTTGCTTTATAGTATTATTGGTGAGTACATTTTTAAATGTTTGATATATTTATTGAGAATATTTTTAATACTTCGATAATTTTTTTCAATGACCGATGAATATTAAGTGTTTTTTATCTTTGTTTTTTCAGTTACAAAATGGCAGTGTTAAATATAGTTATAAT
Organism: Coronaproctus castanopsis; assembly: GCA_032883995.1. Classification (NCBI taxonomy): domain Eukaryota; kingdom Metazoa; phylum Arthropoda; class Insecta; order Hemiptera; family Monophlebidae; genus Coronaproctus; species Coronaproctus castanopsis. Next base: position 256,467,003 of record CM065052.1, read on the forward strand.
TGTTTTTTTTTTTCAAACTCTACAACTAATGTAGTTGCTATATTTTGCTGTTACCTGAATAATTGTGATAATTGTGAGTTCCGGTAATGACCGGTTTTATCTCGGCTTTTGAGATAATAACTGTAGCGTAATAATTTCAGTTGTAAGATTTGAACGTTGTAATTGTCATTTAATATATTTTTATAGAATTACAACCAAACTTTTTGAAATTTTCAAGAATAATAAAAAAAAAAAATTGGATCTAATTCAATTTGATTACGAAAAACAAATTATATACTGGTGAATATAGTGTACGGGAGAAATAAGTTAATATTGTAGCAGCATTCAGCCAAAGGTGGGAAACTGAGACCGATCAATTAAAGTCAGACGCAGAAAAAATAAATAATTGGTTCTGGTTAACGACGGTCGAAGGTGTGATTGAGCGGATTAAAATAGTTCGACAGGCGCACTTTGAAACGAGTGTACATTTATTAATATTTCCCCTCACTAGTATGGTAAAGCCGGAAGCGGGATGGACGTACCCTAATGGAACAAGACGAAGTTAAAAGGATAAGTATTTCACGTATTACTCCTATATCGACGGTGGGGTCATTTGATTTCAAACAACTCGAGTTGCCCAGTCGACTTGCATATTATTCGATGACATTAACAAAGCAAAAGAAGCGTGCAAATTGAATGTAGAATGTTCACGAGTCGGACGGCCAAAAGGTTTATTTGGTTTTTATTGAAGAACGAAAAACAAAAAATATTGCTTATCCTAAAACGTTTTTAATGATAAAGTTATTTACAAAATAAATGTCTATATATCGTTCAAATTAAATCGTTATGAATATCTTTCTATCCTTCTCATATAGTTAAACGAGATTTCAATAAAATAACTCTTCCGAAATTCAAACAAAATTTACATAATTATTTCTTCCGCGATAACAACGCGCCGCCGGATGCTCACACGACGTTCATACTTACGGTTAGGTTACAGTCTTGAACCGGGCCAATCAAATTCGGTTTTATCCAGCTTTCGATAAAGAACATTTTTATTCGTCCGTATTTAAAATTAATCGAATATTTAATTAATCGTTTATATTTTCCGTCGAAAAATGTTGTCGATCGGCTAAAATTTTTTTTGCGTTGATCGTGAGACTGGAGCGAAACTTGAACGCTACCGATAACGTGAATGTTTATGATTCTCATTTGATAATATTTTAAGATCAGAGCGTGAACCCTATAGTGTGAATGTAGCCTAAAGCTGTTGTTCGTTTTGAGTTTAGAATATTATTCAATTGTATACATTTTAATTAAAATCCTAGTAAGGATGAATCTTTTGAACTATTTCTATTTTCTAATAATGAAGAACTATTGGAAATTTATAAAGATCTCATCGGCCACGTTATGCTTTATTACGCGCAAGTATTATATAAAATGCGGAAAATTTCATTACTAACAAATATCTGACTTGGAAAATTATTTATACACCTTTACGATTTTAATTTCTGTAATTCCTTAATTAAAATTAATCCTCGTTTAGATCGATATTTTCAAAGCTCGTTCGCTTTGGCGTAGCGAAATTTCCGGAATAGAGGGTTGTTAGTAGTACAACATTACATCACCGACAATTTGGATAATGATATCGTAATTTTAAATGTCGTTAAACGTATCTTTTATCTCTGTTGTAATCCATTTTCTTTATCGCATTATATTATTTGTGTTATTATTATTATTCTTATTATTCCGTACATATATGACGTATCGTATATTTTAAACCGTACAATTTATAATTATTAATTTCTCGGTTATCTCATAGTAATTAGATTAGTATGCGAACCGTGTATATAATATTGCTTTGGCATATTCGTTACGGTCGATGTTTTAATATGTGAAGTTTTTCATCATCATGTAGCTATTAATTATCACGGAGAAGGTAATGGCACACCACTTCGTATATCATTTAATTGCACCGAATTATAGCCCATTTTGTAACTTACATTGGGCTATTCATGTTCGGTAACAAACAATGATATCACAATGATTTTATTTATATATATATATATATATATATATATATATATATATATATATATATATATATATATATATATATATATAAAGTGGGTAACAGGACATCGAGGAATCCTTCGACAATAAACTTATGGATTCATTAGCTAAAGCGGGGTCTTCTAATAATGTGGTATCCCCTTGACGGGAAACTTTGGGAACAGACGTGTGTGGAGAATATGCAGTAGTCATCCTTCACTCGGTGCTATCGATTACAATCGTCTCTTCCTAAATTTCCACGGTTTTAATATTTTTTCTAAAAAAACATTAAGCGTAAAGCGATTATACTTTTATCAGCAGATTGCGATTTGAGCATAACTTGTTACCGAACCGCCTCTTCCTTATATGCAACTTAGAGTAACAACTTACTGTCCTCTGTATATACTTGAAGTGCAATTTAAAATCCCAATCGTGTGCTTTTCGAATGTCCTTCTTTAATAACATTACGTTCTGAACTATACATTAAATTACTGCGCTCATCATGTAACGGTCCCTGTCCTTCCTTCATCTTGAGAATTTTTATCTGTTTTCAAATATAGCGTTATCGTTTACAGAAATATGAGTTAGTTCGGACGAAGCTGAAAAAGTACCCCATATATATATATATATATATAAACAAAAAAATCGAACTGTTCTGTATTTAATGTATTTTCTTTCCATTATTAATTCGTCCGTGAATAATTCTCCGGAGTAATTTTAACGCACGTCCCGTACAACTAATCAGTTTGAACTTCAGGGCTGTCTTTCAAGACCAGGAGGCCCTAAGACCTAAAGTAACAGGGGGTCGTTTTCTAAAAAAACGATCGATTTATTTTCAAATTTTATTTAATTTATTTATGCATGGTGGAAACTAAACTAATGATAGGTCATTTTCTGCGTTAAAAAAATTGAAAAATGAAATTAGAAGCACAATGTTAAATGATCGATTAAATTATTTAGCAATAATGCACATTGAATGTGATATTTTAGATAAAATATCTCTGGATCAATTAATAATTAATTTTGCAAAAAAAAAAAAACGAGAAATAAGTTGTCATAATAATAGTACCAAAAAAAAAAAAGAAAGTAAAATACAATAAAATCAGTTTTTTATTATTTTATAATTAATTTATTTTTTTATATTAGTATATATATTAAGTTTGTAATTACTTGCGCAACCTTTGTACAAAAAAGAAGTTTCGTTAATTCATGTATTTGTTTATTACTACTTATCACTGGAGAAGACCTCCTTTCATAACTCCAGGTTCTATACCAGAGACGGCTATGCTAAACTCGTTGTAATATATAAATAAATAAATAAATAAGTATATATATATATACATATATAAGTACATACATTTTAAAACCCTTTCAGCAAACGTATCAAATTCTGATATAAATGTTATTACTTTTATACGGGGATTTTTATTATACAATATTGGTTTTTTAGATAATTCTAGATAATTATTTCAACATTTTTAAGACATTTCGCGCCAACCGGAATATATGTACTTTATGTTAAACTCGTTGTAATATCTAAATAAATAAATAAATAAATATATATATATATATATATATATATATATATATATATATATATATAAGTACATACATTTTAAAACCTTTTCAGCAAACGTATCAAATTCTGATATAAATGTTATTACTTTTATACGGGGGTTTTTATTATACAATATTGGTTTTTTAGATAATTCTAGATAATTATTTTCAACATTTTTAAGACATTTCGCGCCAACCGGAATATATGTACTTTATGTTAAACTCGTTGTAATATCTAAATAAATAAATAAATAAATAAATAAATATATATATATATATATATATATATATATATATATATATAAGTACATACATTTTAAAACCCTTTCAGCAAACGTATCAAATTCTGATATAAATGTTATTACTTTTATACGGGGGTTTTTATTATACAATATTGGTTTTTTAGATAATTCTAGATAATTATTTTCAACATTTTTAAGACATTTCGCGTCAACCGGAATATATGTACTTTATGTTAAACTCGTTGTAATATCTACATAAATAAATAAATAAATATATATATATATATATATATATATATATATATATATATATATATATATATATATATAAGTACATGCATTTTAAAACCGTTTCAGCGAAAGTATCAAATTTTGATATAAATTTTTATTACTTTTATACGGGGGTTTTTTATTATACAATATCGGTTTTTCGATAATTCTAGATAATTATTATCAAAATTTTAAAGATATTTCGCGTCAACCGGAATATATGTACATTTTTTTGTTAACATCAAAATGTCACATGTAAACATAGCGACTGGAAAGATTAATAAGCGAATAATTAATTTATATTCGTTATTTTTAAATTTATCTTTTTTTTGGGGGGGCGGGGGAGGGTCATTTTGTGAAATTTCGCGTTGTTTGTAGATGGTTATTTTATGTTTGTAGTACGTTCTATTTTTTCTAGGTTGGTGGTGTTACGATGATGTGACTTGTGAAACTTTAGAGAAAGCTTATTTCGAAAATTCGAAAACGATACCCGTGGTCATAGCAGGTCGTAATGTTATAATCAATTTCGATTTTATGGCTCAATTAAGTTCGTCTAAAAAATATTGTCGCCGCATCAAAAGAGACCGAGCTACGTCGGATTGCGTCGGAATTGCCGGAATACTTCATCGTTCTACTAAACCGGTACCGGTTAAACGAAAATCGACTTTAACCGAAAATGATTTCTTACAAAAAGTATACAAAGCTAGATATCCGCATCGACTTATTAACGATCATTAGTAGTTAATAGTTCGAATAATTAATTAATTATTAACGATTATTAATTAATAATCGGTCAATTTGACATGTAGATCTAAAGTAGACTTTTTTTTTTTATTATTTTAATTTTTTATAATGTGGAATGTAGTGATTTTTTTTTATAAAACATCAATTGAAAATTACTTAAGTCACTAATATTTATTTTCTTAAAGAAAACACAAAGCTTTTCGGCATTTACGCCATTATCGAGTGAAATATTTTAAAACATCGTAATTTTAAAAATATAAATTAAATAACATTTAAATTCATATGCAAATAATGATGAAAAATCGTTGTTTGGAAAACATTGTGTAGAATTAGAACATAAAATAAATAATATTAATCTAAATTATAAAATTTTACATATAGAAAAACACTATAAAAAAAGAAAACTACTTGAAAAAATGGAAATTATAAAAGAAAGGGATAAAAATAAAAATAGTTTATTAAATTCAATGGTAAATTTTGATGAAGAATTAATTTTAAAAAGTATATTGTAAAATATGTTGTAATTTTACTGGCTATTAATTTTTATTATGTAATATAAGTATTTTTCAATGTTTAAATTATTATCTGGCTATTGTTTTGTAAATTTTACATATTGATAGTTGATTGTGTTGTTCACCACGGTCATTATCAGATTTTTAATATTTATTTTCATTTTACTTGTAAAATTGTGTTTTTTAAAAAATTTTTGTGTTTGTATATTTTTATATTTTATATTTTACTTTTGGACATCATACATCGCAATAGTAAATGAAAAATTTAAAATTCCACCAGTATACAACTTTTACAGAATCCGGAAAATAGTATCGAAGAAAAAATTAATATAAAAAAACAAAATTAATAAACAAATATATTGATATTAAATTTCAACAAATCAAAAAATAGAACTGGATCATATTTTCACAATCATCATCACATATTTTTGAGTAATTATATTTAATTTATATTTTTAAAATTTTGATGTTTTAAAATGGTTCACTTGATAATGGCGTAAATGCCGAAAAGCTTTGTGTTTTCTTTAAGAAAATAAATATTAGTGATTTAACTAATTTTCAATTGATTTTTTTTTTAAAGTAGACTTAATCGTACAAAGCAATTATTAGTTAGTTCGCCGATAAGTAATTGTGCGTTTCTTCTCCGGTAAATAACAATCAGAACTCGAAAGCGCTTTGTACACACACACATATATATATATATATATACATATATATATATATATGCTTAAAACGGGACGAAATATAAGTATTCTGCTTTATTATTATTACTTTTATAACGCGTAATTTTAAACGCAAATGTGAAACTGCCTTTAGAATTAAGATTAACATTAAACGATTAAGCGTCTGTTTTCTTTGGATTGTAATTAGTTTATTAATTTATGGTCGACGGTCGTACCTATGCGATGTGTGTAATCGAAAAATTATTAAAACAAGACGAAGTATTTTGCTTTTTTATCTTTATTATGTTTTTTTGTTTTTTATATGTGAATACGCGTAAGTTTAAACTTAAATGTGAAACTACCTTTAGAATTAAGATTAACATTAAACTATCGAACGTCTGTTTTCTGGATTGTAATTGATTTATTAATTTACGGTCGTACTTTTCCGATATGTTATGTGCACACCCCTATATGTATGATCGAAAAATTATTAAAACAAGACGAAATATTATAGATTGTCTCTACTTTTTCATATTTATTATTATTATTATTATTATTATTTGTATAAACACGCGCGTAATTTTAAACGCAAATGTGAAACTACCTTTAGAATTAAGATTAACATTAAGCGATTAAGCGTCTGTTTTCTGGATTTTAATAACAACTGTACGTTAGAAATTTATTTGTAATGTTATAAGATATTTTCCGATATATTATATATATATATATATATATACACAATACGTAATTGAAACAAGGCGAAATATTATAAGAAGTCCGCTTTTTCATAGTTTAAACTTAAATGTGAAACTCTTAGAATTAAGATTTAACATTAAACTATTTGTTTTCTGGATTGTAATTGGCTAATTTTACTACCCCTATATGTATAATCGAAAATAATAATAATATTTTTGTTCAGACTAAAACGATCGGTGTACGTTGGAAATTTTCGTTAATTTACATTCCTTAATATTTATTTGTAACGTAACGGAACATTTTTCCGATTTTTTATAAATATTTTTTCATTATTACGTTAAACCTTTCTAGTTACACGTTATTACTTTTGATACACACGATTATAAACTTCGGCGTATGAGTAGTAATTAAAGAAATTGAGACTCAAATACGAAGTAATATCTAGATAATTTTTAATGCGTTATGTTTAGAATTAAAACATTCAAATGTCCCTTATTTTGAAATGGACAATTTTATTAGCAATAAAAAAGTCCACGTGCCGTATAGAAGACCCTTTGACTGAAAGGGCTAATTAACCCGAGCGCGAATGATAAACGCTTAATCTATTTTCAAAACATTCCGAAAGAACGATAATTGTTACTAATTGTTTTTTTTAAATTAGATTATAAAAAGGAGAAATGTAAGCATTTTCGAAATAAAATTAAATTTTCTTAAAAATAAACGCGTAATTTAAAGTCCTTCAAATATATACGACGTTTAGTATTATAAACCACGTAGACGAGTGACTGTCGCGCGTGGTGAGATCGAACGTAACCGATGTTTTAATGTGTACATGTTTTTTTTTTTTAATAATTGTGTATTGAAATCTTAAGTTAATGTTTAAATAATCAATATATGTGACTAATTAGTAATTAAACACGTATAGAATATTAGTTCATTAATTTATATTTTTTATAAATCGGTCGGCAGCTAGCGTGTGGAGCAAATGAGTTGTCTCGATATTCGCATGTTTACTCGCTTTTCGAGTTCGCTGGCGAAGTTCCAAAATTACCTCTTCTACTCACTTCAGATTTTTTTCTGATACCAACCTGCATAACTGACTTTATTTCGGCTGCTATTACCAGGCTTTGCGCATCCACAAGGTTCGGATGGATTTAATGATCTACTGGGAGAGTACCGCCGCGTCAAATTCTGTATTCGAGTTATTTAAGAAGGTGCTGAAGTATACTCTTTATCGTTTCGAATGACGCATTATGCGTCTGAAATATTCCAATTTTCCGCGTTTAACTTTTCTTTCTTTTCTCGTCAGGTACCACCACTATGGCCGGGAGCACCCGAATGTAATTATTGGATAAAATCGTAATAATTCGCCTCACATTAGCAGAAGTTTTTGCACATTACCTAGCGCAGATATCAGGTAACTGTCATTTATCATCGAGCGAACAGTTACGATGCCGGCTAAATTGTGAGAAAATACCTTTGAAAGAACTATCTGATAATGACAAAATTTCTTTTGCTTCTAACGAATTTGAGCAAGCTTTAAAGTCCACAAGAATGAACACGTGTGCAGGACCAGATAGAATTTATACCGGATTCTTAAAAAACCTGTCATCAATTAGGTTGGAACATTTATTTCGCATCTACAACCATATCTGGAAG